>CAMOHE010055593.1:0-60430 GCA_946598075.1 Artocarpus hirsutus
CAAATGTCGAAGCACAACGCCTTCAATTCATCAAAACTCATGAAGAAAACCACAATCTAACCGCGAAACATGCACAATTTTCAAAATTCAAACACACACAAATGCCTCGCAGCGTGAGAGTCAGACAGAGAGATAGGAACCTGCGCGAGCGCTGCCGGTGCCGACGTCGACACCAAGGAAAACGGCACGGGCGGGAGCTCCATCGCCGTCGGCGGAGGAGGCGGAGGCGGTGGCCATCTCGAGATAGACGGCGGAGGAGGAGGAGGTGAGATTTTGGTTGGAAGAAGAAGAAGAGTGTTGGTGTGGATAAGATTTTGACTTTAATAATGGTATCGAATCGGACCACCCTCTTCCTTTGCCTGACATTTCCCTTTTTTTTTTTTTTTTATCAGATCAGAACAGACCCTCCGCGTTTTGTCTTTTTTCTCCTTTCCGAAAAATATCTCTCTTTTCTTTTCTGTTGGTTCTTTTTGCTCTTTTTTTTTTCCTTTTGCTTTTCTTTGTTTTGGGATGGGAGAAATTGGATTTGATCTTTGCGAGGGTAATGATTATCGGTTAATCCGGTTTTTTCGACCTGTAGTGAGTTTTATTAATTATAATTATTTTCATAATCAACTTTTTTTTTTTTTTGGGCAACTTCAGCTTCCTTGTTGCTTTATTGAAATTGGCTCAACCAGTAACAACCAGGAGAAAGTGCAAGCAAAAACTGCTGTTCCAAGATTTCAAGAAAACCTCATTAAGCTTCTAAGTGGGTTGATTATGTTGGTTTAAGTTTTTTACGCAAGCAATTTAGGAAGTTTTGTTTCCAATAACTTATTATCTACGTTTCACATACACACAACGTTAAAAATTTAATGTTTAAGGGACATAATGAGCATTGGTATGACAAATTGAAATTCCAAAGGCCAAATTTGTGTCATTTGAATTGTGAGGGACCAAAATAAAATAACAATAATTCGTCAAAGTCAAAAATGAAGACAACTTTTTGATCCGATATTGCCTACTAAAATTATGTTATGTTTTGATTCAACATTACCTACCAAAAATATGTTTTGATCTAACATTTATTATTATTTCTTGAAAATAATTGTCTAAAGATTTTTTTTTTTCAATAACAAATTGATAGAAATAGGACAATCCACATGAATTATTCCATGATCTAAGGTATTTTAATGGCTAACAAAAACCGGTTCTACTAATAAGTTTGAATGATGCTTGAGGTTAAAAACACATCCCTCATTTCGATAAAAAGCACACCAAGTTTCAAGCACATGTACGGTTCTTTCACAATTGATAAAAACTTCTGATCGATTAAGAGCCAAAAACCCATAATATAGAAATAAATCTAGTGATATACAAATACCCACACCACCAAGAAACCCTCAAAATAGTCAGATACATCGAACAAGGAAAGGTGGAAAATCACCTTTCTCATTACAAAACAAAACCAAAACATATGGGCGATACACAATGCAAATATACCGAGAACAACATAGCCTTTGATAAAAACAATGAAAACTATCAAAAGGAGATAGCCCCAACAATATAGTTAGATCATTGACACAAATTTGGCAACTAGACGAAAAAGATCTGATCAAGCAACGCTTCAAATGAGACATAGAGAACACTAGAAACACCACCACATTAGCATAAGAGGACCACCATTTGCAGCCAACAAACACCTAACGAGGCAAACATCCCCCCTACTATACCCTAAGGACCACCCCTACGAATCAGAGTCACCCCAAAAGGAACATTTGCAAGCGCTAGCGCAACAATGCTTCGTAGTTGGCCATACAGCCATACGCTTTGGCCACTCTTTATAGTTTCGCAATAAGGGGGCCAAATCCATTGGCTAAACCTTTACATAGTAGCCTAAGGATTATCCTCTAGGGTCAAGATCTCGAAGACCAACTAAAGACTATGTACAACAAAGAGAGAGAGATTTTGCTCACTTTGATCTGTTCTATCATATTCTTAAAAGTAAAATTATTTTAAGTAAAATGGTCAAGTCTATGATGTTTATTATGTAAATCAACTTTATAGTACAAATTAAATTAATTATTTTACTAAATCTATTATTTACTATAAAGTTATTTTGGTTTATCATATTAATATGAATAAATAATATGCATGTCAAAAAAATAAACAAATAGTAGTGTTTGGTAATATATATGTGTAGTATATACAAAATTCAAATTGTATTACCAAATATATTAAATATTTGGAAAAAAATATCAAGAGTATGAGTAGTAATCAAATAATTTAGTTCTTGCCCTTTAATAGAGTTGCACAAAAGTTGACAAGTAATATCATAGTCATAAGTGGATAAATTCATCTGGTCAATGTTCCCACTAACAAAGGAGTTTGTGGGTACAAGACTAACGTAGAAAAGTAGTTGGTTGAGGTTCTTTTTATTAGACTAGATGCCCTAAGGATTAAATAATGTAATAGTTTTTTGGAGACATTTAATCAATTAAGAGTTTATTAATTTTCATATATCAAATGTTATCCTCTTTACGTTCATTTATGTTGAATGTATGATAAGCAAACAAAAGTCTGAGACTGTCAGTCTAAACCTTTAAGATCATGCATATGATAGATAGATTATACAAAAAACATGAATCTTAAAGGTAATAATCTAAATGATTAACTCTACAATCAAGAGAATAAAGTTGGGCACTTTATTCATGTTAAGATTGTTATGTTGTCTACGTCCCGTACAAGAGATGACTTGTCTTGATCATGGAAGTAAAACTCCACGAGCAGAAATGTTGGTGTATTATCATTAGGGACAATATATTAGATAAAGACTAAAGATGAATTAATTTGATTAACAATTTCGTTTGTTTAAATCATTTCACTTTAAACAATCATATAAGTTGCATCATAATTCTGAAATGAATCAATGAGTCCGCATTCTTGATTTGTGTCTTTTGATGTACCAAAAGGTGATATCTAAATTAGATGAAGGTATGCATATTAGTATGTTAGATACATGACTCTTAATTGATGTAGACTTGTTATTTATAGATACAGAATCCATAACTTTTTTATAGAGCTAATGATATTCTCTTATAAGCATCATCCTATAATTAGAAAACTGGAACACTCAACTCTTTGGATACATAGGTGTAACCAAATGGTATATTATTTATGAATAGTAAGTTTTTCTAATGGTGAGATAACAAAACATAAGATAAATACCATCGGGAAGGTAAAACGGAATTTATCCTTAAGCCTATTATGAATATCCTATGGGGATGTTACACATTATAATATGTCATAGACGTTAAACTTATTAGAGTTTCGTAATTTATATATTGTTCAAGAGTGTACCTCAAAGCTTTTAGTAGAATAGCTTTAAAGTTGATAATTATAAAATATACATGTCGGAGATATGTTTTTTTTTATAATTATAGGATCTTGATCTATATATTGCTAGTTTATAATATTTCCTATAATGATACGGTGTGTTTTTCATACAGATTAGTAACTTAGGTTATTTATTTAATTGGTTAAAATTCGTGTGATTGGATTTAATAATTCATGTTAGTTCATTGGTTAAATTAATTTTATGAGTTAATTCAAAAAATGAACATATTGAATTATTTGAAACATATTTTATTTGATATGGGATTATCTATTTAGAATTGTTTTAATCAGATAACTTTTTATTAAGTTATTTGAATTAAAATTAGAGCTCTATAATACACACTTGGGTCAAATAAAGTAAAACTTATCTATTAGGTTCAGTTTGAATTAATTGGATAAATCTCAAGAGCTAAAAATGCGTTGAGGGAGTACTACCATGATGAACCAGTCGACCAGACCTGCCAAGATAGCAATCTATGTGCTTTATACATTTTTCTTAGAAAGTTTATCCAAACTCAAATTTTGAGGCTAAATTTGGTAAGGACTAGCCCAAGTCGGACCTCTATATAAAGGAAACAATTTTCTATTGTTTTTTAGATTACTTGAGAAATTTAGAGAAGAGTATTTTGTTGGGAAACTCTAAAACTCCCATAGAGCTATTGTTCATTATCTCAAGCCATAGTTCTTAGTTTTCTCGAGTGTTTGGAAGGAAAGGTCACTTGAGGAAAAATTGAACGACGTGTGACCACCTACATTCCGATCGTGGAAAAAAAATAGCAAGAAAGACTAGTTGGTTGAGGCTCTTCTAGTAGATTTCTCTCGTTGTAATTCTTACAGTTTTCTAGTCTACTAAGAGGTATGAAACATCTTGTATTAATATATATGTATAGCATGTCTAACTTGTTTTGGAAAAACGTTTTAACTAAAAATTATTTTAAAAAAATTGCTACGTACTTGTTTTTTAACAATTAGTAGTAAAGCTATGGTTTTATGGAGTTTTTATGGACTTATGATTATGCTATGCACATAAATTATATGATCTTAATCTCTTCTATGCTTGAATTATATTTTTTAGAAAGTTGACACTTTAAGATTTCTATATAATTATATGTTGTCATGAGATTTTATGTCGAATGTTTATTAATTAATTATTGTTGATTAAATTGTTCTTTTAATTGTTATTTTAATTAAATAATCTTATGTATTATGATTCCTTAGAGGTTAGAATATGTATATAGGTTTTTCATATAATTAGATGGCGGTCTATCATTACTGTCTAGGATTTTATTTTAACATTGGTTTCTAAAATTATGTTAAAATAATTATTTGAAGAGAAGACAAATCTAGAAGATGGAATCGATTGTTGGGCTATTTATTTTCGATATTTATAAAATTTTTGTGAGTTTTTTTAATTGTTATTAAAATTAAAACTGAAAAAATAATGAAGAAAAGGATTCTTAGGTGGACTATGATGGCATGGTCAATCACGTTATGCATAGTGGGGTCGACTATGATGCAGTAGAAAGCCATTTTTTGTTACTTTTGTAAGGTTTTTCTGTTATGAAGGAATCTTGAGAAAATCAAACGAGATTTTATGATAACCAGAGAATAATATTCGATCTGTATGAGATTAAAATTGAAAACGTGAAGAAGGATACTATTAGAAGATACAAGATGAAGAATCAATAAAATGTTTTGATTAATTTTTTGTTATCTTTATTTTTTTCTCTAGGGTAGAACCACAATATTATGGTTATTTATTATATTGCTCGTAGCTTTTCTTATTGCATTGTTTGTTTGCATTATAATATGTTTTGTCATGCATGTTGATAACATGTCATATGGAATAAGGAGTGCTACTCATTAAAAATTTGTTCATATATGTTAACATAAAACCTTGATTTCTAAAATATTGAGCAGGAGAAGGTTTTTGAAGAAAGAATCTAAGGCCTCTATCTTTGGTCTATAGGTAATACATATTGGTTTCGACCCCTAGGTAGGGATGCATCATGTATCGGGTTGAATTTCCAAAAAGATAATTTGTTTTAGCATGTTTTATTATTATTAACCTTCACTAAGAGCTCTGTTAATAAAGTTAATGGCCAAAGAGAGCGATTATTAGTATATGCTAGATCAGACGGGCCTTGGATGGTATATACTAATTGGAGGAGCTCTGTGTTCCTAATTGAATTTGACAAGTCTCCATTTGTGGCTGGTTGAATTCTGAGTTAGGAATTATCATTGTAAGGTTGTGATTTTTTCAAGGTTTTGACACATAAATACATTTTATGCTTACTTGTTTGTGTTATCTTATTAAATTGTTATTAAAATTTCAGCTTATATTTGATATATGAATCTTTATTGTAGATCAAACTATCTAAAAATATTTTATCATTAATACTTGACAAAAACAATTTAACTAGTGAGAACTATAAGGATTGGAAATGAAACCAGAATATCATCTCATCATCTAAGAAACTAAAATTTGTGCTCATCATATCGTGTCCTCCTGCACTTACCAGTGAGTCCACTTATGAACAAAGTCAACTGTATGATCGTTGAAAGGATGCTGATGGTCAAGCTCGCTGCTATATCATTGCTAGCATAAATGACATGCTATAGGCTCAACATGAAGATCATGAAACTACTCGACAGATCATGGATAATCTTGAGGACAAGTTTGGAGGCTAAGCCTTGACAAAATGGCAAAAGGCTCTTTGGAAGCATTTCAACTATAAGCAAAAACTAGGAATGCCTGTGAAAGAGCATATTATGTTGATCATCGGTTACCTCGCTAAAGCTCAAACTTACCAAGCTAACATTGATGTTGAGTCACATATGACTATGGTTTTTTAGACTCTTTCTTAGGAGTTCATCTCATTTAGAGCTCCTTATAACTTAAGCAATAGATAGGATGTAACTTTGACTAAGTTGATGAAGTAGTTGTAGGAATTTGAGAACTTAATCAGGGAAGCTTCGACTGGTGGCGACGTGAACTTAGCGGTTGCATCTGGTTTTATTCTAATTCTAGGAATGGAAAGAAGCAAAAGGCCAAGAAAAAGACGTCTTCTATTTCAACAAATGGCAAAGATAGGAAGAAGAAAAAGAAAAGGAACTTGAAGAAGCTAAAGGGCTTTTTCTATGGGAAAGTCAGGCATATCAAGAAGAATTGAAAGCACTTTCAAGCTAAAAAAGGTAAGTGCAAACTTTTAGTTGTTGAGATTTGTTTAGTCGAAGAATCAAGTGAAGCTTGGGTTATAGATTATGGAGCGACTAATCATGTTGTGTTTCTCTATAGGGGTTCAAAGAAATGAAAAGTCTGCTACATGAGCACTTCAAGTTACAGATAGGCAATGGATCTTTAGTGTTAACTGAAACAATAGGAGACGTCTATCTTTATTTTTATAGTTATAAGAGTTTAGTTTTAAGAGATTGTTTTTATGTTCCTAAACTTAAAAGGAATTTAATTTCTATCGCTTGTTTATTTAAGGATTCTTATTTTGTTTCTTTTAATAATAAAATTGTGATTTGTAAAAACAAATCTTTTATCTATAGTGGATGGATGCAAAACAACCCATATTTTATCAAACCTAAGATGGACTCACTGCTGAACACTGAGATTAATAATAACTCTAAAAGGGTTAAAACTTCTCACTCTAATAAGACTTATCTTTGACACTTACGATTAGGTCATATTGGCTTGAATAAGATTTAAAGGCTGGTAAGGGATGGATCTTTAAGTAATTTAGAGGTAGAATCTATACCACAATGTGAATCTTGTTTGGAGGGCAAAATGACCAAAAGAACATTCAGATCTAAGGGCAATCGAGCCAAAGGAGTTAGGGTTGTGCAAAAACCACCCTGCACTTGCCAGTCACTCTGCCCCACCCAAAAAAGCGAATCCACATCAGCAACCCGCATGCCAATATATACAGGCAGGTGGGTGCAGTTTTGGGATATAAGGCACAGGTTCAACCCAAACTCGTTTGCCATTTATATGTAAAAAAACCTAATTCTACATTAAATCTCTAACATGCCTACACTCATGACCTAATTCGAACCCCCCTAATTTCCTTATTTTCTTTTCTTCTTGCCAGTATCAGTTTTGAGGGAAAAACAAAAAAGAAAAAGCCCTAAATCAATATTTCCCCACTGCTTCAGTGCTTCTCCTCCTGTCCACCAACTTCCTCTGATCTCTGCCTTTCACCCACTCCCCTTTGTTTGCCACTTCGTCCTTCAATGCTTCAGTGCTTGTGCTTCTTTATAAGTATTTTTTTTTTTGTGTCTTTAATCTTCAGTCTTCAGTACAATGATATTCCACTAAACAAAATAGTGGTTTAATTCTAGTCTTTTTCTTCAGACTTTACTCTATTTACTCTAACTTCCTTTCTTTTATTTTCTTTTTTCATTTCTTTGCCCTTGCTCTAGGCAGGTAGCCATTGTTCTTTGTGTTGTAGTGCTAATATATTACTAATTTCTTCATGTTCAGGTATTTGTTTTTGTTTTTGGTTTTTATTTATGTGAATTATAAGTTAATTATTATTGGGCTTTGTGCTGCAGTACAATATTGGGCTGGTTTTCTTTTTCTTGTGGTCTCTTTTGAAGTCATGAAATGTTAAAGATACCCAGAAAGTATTTAATTTGAATTGTGCAAATTTTTTGCAGAGTAGTTTGAAGTTTGTTTGTTTGATCATGTCATGTTTGTTTGGGGTTTAATGTGTTCCATTGTTCCTAATGCCCTGCATTTTTTCCCTTTTGGGTTTCTTGTTTTTATGAGCTTATATATTTAATAATATAGATTTTAGTTTATTGGTAATGCTATCGTTGGAATTCTGTTAAATGCTTAACTTATGTCATGTTGTTTCAAAAATGTGTGTTCAATGATTGAACTTATAGTTCTTTTTCAATATACTAAACTTGTAATATATGTGATTGTCCAATTATGATGATGTGTTTGAACTCAAATGAAATATGTATAAAGTTGAAAGTAAAAACTATCTTGCATCCATGTATGAATTAGTCTTATTCATTGATATGCTTTAGGTGAAAAACAGACTATAGTTCTAATCGATCTCAAGTCTCTTCTCCTTTTTTCGTTATTGATAATGCTTTTGAAAAAGAAAATTCCATTGATCTTGAGAATAAGTTCAAATCGGATAACTAGATATGGAATGGAAAAAATTCCAAAAAACAGAAAGCACAAAATCCTCTTAGAGAAACTAGTTAGGTTTGGAAGGATTTCAATCGTTATTTTGATAAGAAATGAGAGAGAAGAGCAAAGTGTAAATATTGTGAGCCAGATTTTGCTAGTCAAGCAAAGTGGCATGGGACGAGTACTTTGTAGAATCATTTGAGAAGTTGCTTGGAAGATCCCAATAAACCCGTTGACAAGAAACAAAAGGTCTTAATATTTGAACCAAAGAAAAGAGGCATTGTAGCAAATGAGGGACAATTAGTGGCTATGTAGGGAAGCTATTGTCGAGTACATTGTGTTGACTGAGTTGCCTTTTAGGCATGTCGAAAGTTGTTTAAGCATTTTTATCTAAAGCTTCAACCTAGATTTGATCCCCCATCTAGGATGACAGTTGCTAGAAACATTTACAAGATGTATTTAGATAAAAAGAACAAATTGAAAGACATCTTGAAAAAAGAAAGGGTTTCTATAACTACAGATTGTTGGACATATTAGGTACATGGGAATCATAGCTCATTGGGTAGATTATCATTTTAATTTGCAAAAAAGAATTATTAATTTCTCTCAAATCACTGATCATTAAGGAGATACTATTGCTGAAGCGATTGACACTTGTTTAATTGAGTAGGGTATTTATAAAATTTTCATAGTGACAGTTGACAATGCTCCTAGCAATGACAAGGCCAGTAAATGCTTAAAGAAGAAATTTGAAGTGAAAAAGGAGGGGCTAGTACTTGATGGTAAGTTCTTACACATGAGATGTTGTGCTCACAATATCAATTTGATTGTCAAGGATGGTTTGAAAGAGAAATAGGCATTGATAAACAGCATTCGAAATGTAGTAAGATATGTACGATCATTGACGATAAGACTATTAACGTTTAAGGAGTGTGTGAGAATGGAGGGGATTCCTTGAAAAGGACCTTTATGCTTAGATGTCACCACTAGATGGAACTTTACATAATTGATATTAAACCAAGCATTGAATTTTCAAAAGGCATTTGAAAGGTTGAATGGTGATCAAAATTATTTCAAATATTTTAAGGAGGTTATAAGGATGGCAAAAAAGGGACAGGCCACTGGATGAACTATATTAGGAAAATGCAAAAATCTTTTAGCAATATTTAGCTATGTTATATGAGATCACTTTGAGGTTTAGTGGTTTCACTTATGTCACCTCTAATTAATTTTTTTGGGATGTTTGTCAAATTCAAGAGCATTTGTATGATTTGAGTGTTGAACCTTTTGATAGTTCTTTATTGGCATCAGTGGCTTCTAACATGAGATTCAAAAATGAAAAATAAGGAAAAGTGGAGGAGAGTAATGGATGTTTGTTGCTTACCACTATCCTTGATCCTCGATACAAGTTTGAGTATTTACATCATTGCTTAAGTGTAATTCATGACTTAATGACATGTAAGTCTATAATAAACAATGTTGAGGATGATTTAAGGAAGATGTTTGATTAATATAATGAGAAAGAGTTTGCTGTATTGCCAGAGCCAATAAAACCTCAAGCTACAAGTCAACTAAAAATTATCAAGCAAACTTCATTATCTTCATCTTTTATGCTTACTAGAGCTACTAAAGTTAGTAGGCATGATAGTTTCGTGCAACAATAGCGTGATCAAGAGTGTGGTAAAATAAAGAATGAGGTAGACAAGTATTTGAACGAGCTTGGTGAGGATATAGACACAACCAATGTTGATAATTTTGACATTTTGAAGTGGTGGATGATGAATTCTATGAAACACAAAGTTTTGTCTTGTATTAACTGTAACGTACTTGTTGTTCCAAAGACTAATATTGCATCTGAGGCTACATTTTCTATTGGAGGCCACATACTTGATTCTTTTAGGAGCTCATTAAGTCCTACAACAGTGGAGGCATTAATTTTCTCAAAGAATTGGTTGAGCGCGTCCTATCAGCCAATCATTGTGATGGAGTACATGGACAAGCAGGAGGTTTTTAAGACTTCTGAGAATATTGAGATAGGCAATTGCATAATGTTTAAGTTCGTTATAATTCTGCTTATTTTTTAAAACTTATCATTATTTGATTTTGTTCTTACTTAAGAGATGATTGAACAATTTAACACTCCAAGCACAGGCACGGCTGCCTCTAGACATACTGGAAAGTCTCTAATTACTTTTGTGAAGTAATCAAAATTCAAATCAACTAAGTTAGTTTACAATTTTGCTCTTATAATTGTTTAGGAACTTTATATACAATGTTGGAACTTTTTAAACAAACTTGCAATTTGCTCTTATAATTATTTAGGAGCATAAACTTCTTTTGGGGCATAGGCATGACATAAAGTATAAGGAACACATGGATGGATCATGTAATCATGATTTGAAAAGGCATCCAAGTTCTTGCTATTTTATGTTATTTTGTTTTTTTAGTGCTTCTTAATTTTAACGTATTGTGGATGGATATTGTGGATGGACTATGGGCTACAATGAACTATGCATAAGTTATTTAGCATCATTTCATGGACTAAATTATCAATGGTTTTTCTTTAAATTAATACAATGAAAATGATAATAGTTAATTGTTTCATAAACTGTTAAGTATAGGTTGGTACTTTAGTGTTTGAAAGTATAGGTTGGATTACAATAAACTATTGAATTGACTCCTAGTTCCATCGATTAGCAATAAAAGGGGACAATTCAAATTAAAAAGTTTTAATTTTAACAATAATAATTCATTTTAGGACTTATTCTATTTCAAAACATATTTAAACTATATGCAATTTTTATTTTTCTACAAAATTTCTTCTTTTTTTTGCAAAAAGCTCAAAAAAATTACATTGGGCTATAGTATAGGCCTGAAATAATGAAACCTGCCCACACTTGCCCAAAACCAAACTGAAATTGCCCACAATTCCACGGGCGATCTGTGGGTTGATTAACTGCCAACACGTCATCCAAAAAAATTAACTAAAACTGCCTGAAATCACCAACCCGCCTATCTGTTCACCCCTAGAAAGAGTTCTAGAATTTATACATAGTAATGTTAGTGGTCCCATGTAAATCAAGGTGCGGGATGGTGTAATTATTTTGTCAATTTTATTGATGATTATGCATTATAAGAGCGAAACTTTTGACAAGTTCAAGGAGTTTCGACCTGAAGCAGAGAAGAAATTAGGTGAACCAATAAAGGTACTTCAATCTGATCGAGGTGGAGAGTACCTTTCTGATAAGTTCTTAGGACACTTAGTAGAGAATGAGATTTTATCCTATTTGACTATGCTAGGCACTCCACAGTAGAAAGGCATGGTTGAGAGAAGGAGTAAGACTTTGTTAGACATGCTTAGGTCTATGATGAGTTATTCGACATTGCCTTTATCTTTCTGAGGGTATACATTACAAACCGCTTGTTATCTTTTGAACAATGTGCCTTCAAAATCGATTCTTAAGACTCCTCAAGAGTTATGAACAGGAAGGAAGACATCCTTAAACCATATTCATATATAGGGATGTTCTGCTCAAGTCTTAGACAAGGAAGCAAATAAGTCGAAGCACGTTAAGAGGTGTGCGTATTTGTGGGATATCCAAGAGGGACAAATGGTGGCTATTTCTACAACCCAAAAGAAAATAAAGTTGTGGCTTCTATGAATGAGACTTTCCTTAAGGAAAGTTACATGAATGACTTTAAGCCTCGTAGTAGAGTAGTACTCGAGGAGATGAAGAGTGATTCGATCTCTTTGGTGGTTTCGACGGAAACCAATCTAAGTAATATGGAAAAACCAATAGAACAAAAACTTAGGGAGCTTCGGCGTAGTGAGAGGATCGGATGTCAACCCTAGAGGTATATATTCAATGATGAATCTTACTTGGCTGAACCAGTTGAACATGATAGGAATTCTTATACTTAGAAAAAGGCTATGGAGGATGTTGATTCAAACTCTCGACAAAAGCTATGAATGTTGAGATGAAGTATGTGAAGACTTATCAATAGGGTGTAAGTAGGTCTATAAGAAAAACAAATAGATGGGAAAGTCAAAACCTACAAGGCTAGACTGGTAGCAAAGGGATACATGTAAAAGGAAAGAATTGACTATGAAGAAACTTTTTCGGCTGTAGCCATGCTTAACTCTATCCGCATTCTTTTATCCATTATTGCGGCTCTCGATTATGAGATTTGGCAAATGGATGTCAAGACGGCTTTCTTGAATGGCTATCTTGATGAGACCATATATATGATACAACCAGACGGGTTCAAAGCTAAGAGTCAATAGAATAAAGTCTGCAAGTTGGTAAAGTCTATTTATGGACTTAAGCAAGATTCTTATTCTTGGATCATAAGATTTGACTAAGTGGTCAAGACTTTTAGGTTCGAACAAAACATGGATGAACCATGTGTTTACAAGCACATTTAGGGTGAGAAAATGGTTTTTCTACTGCTCTATATAGATGACATTCTGCTAATTGGCAATGACGTTGGGGCATTGTCATCTGTCAAAATTTGATTGACCAAGCAGTTTGACATTAAGAACTTAAGTGAGACTAACTATATTCTGGGAATCCAAATCTTTTAAGATAGGAAGAACAAAATGATAGCCTTATCCAAATATTCATACATAGATAATATTTTTGAAAAGTTTGCAATACATGATTCCAAAAAAGGTTGGCAACCATCTTGGTCCTGAATTACTCTTTCCCAAAGAGATGGTCCAAACACCGATGAAGAAAGAGAATACATGAAGAAACTGCCTTATGCTTTGATAGTAGGTAGTCTCATGTATGCTATGCTCTGCATACGACTTGATATATGTTATGCAGTTGAGTTAGTGAGTCGATTTCAGTCAGATCCAAGAACGTACCATTGGGTTACAGTCAAATATATTTTCAAGTACCTAGGAAGGACTAGAGATTATATGTTGTGTATTCTAGTGAGGATCTAACACCTCTTGGATATGTTGATTCAAATTTCAAAACAACGAATATGCTCCTCCATTGTTTGGAGGAGTGTCAAGGAAGCTTACACTACTGATTCAATGATGGAGGCTGAGTATGTGACTGGTAATGTAACACCCCAATTTTCTATTTAATGGTAAAGATAGAGTCTAATGTTATAATTGATGATAATGATATTATTACTAACGTGCTATTTAGTGATGTTATAGATGATAACAACGAAGGAATCGATATGCTAAAAACGTGGGTGACTTTGTTTTTATCAAAGTGGCCTCGATGAAGGTAGTAATGAGATTCGGCAAGAAATGGAAGCTTAGTCCACGATATGTAGGACCTTACAAGATTGCCAAGCAAGTTGGCAATGTGGCTTATGAGTTAGACTTGCCCAAGGAGATGTTGACCATTCACAATGTTTTTCATGTCTCTATGTTAAAGAAGTATACAACAGACCCTAACATGTGATCTAACCACTAACAATACAAGTTCGAGAAGACTTGAGTTATGAAGAGAAACCTGTAGAGACTTTGGATAGAGAAGTCCAAAAGCTGAGGAACAAAGCATCGCATTGGTGCAGGTGTTATGGTGTAACCATCACGTGAAGGAGGTGACATGGGAACGAGAGGATGATATGAAAACTAGATATCTTGAATTATACTAAGTTTCGAGGATGAAACTTTTATATGGTAGTAGGGATTGTAACACCCCAATTTTTCTATATAATGGTAAATACATAGTCTAATGCTATAATTGACGACAGTGATATTAGTACTTACATGCTATTTAGTGATGTTATAGGTGATAACGATGAAGGATTCGATGTGTTAGAAAAATTCATGCAATTATGTAGAAATTATGGTTATTTATGAATTAATAATGTGATGATGCATTTTATGTTTTAATTAAATAAAATATTATAAGAAGAAATTAATTAATTGATTTATTTTTATTTAATATATACATATACATATATAAGAATATATAACTTAAATTATATATATGAATTTAAAGAAGCCTTAGGCCTTTAGCCCATAGCAATCAAGCCAAATTGGATAGGAAAAAAAAAATTTAATCTCTATATAAAATCTATATAAAGACCTTCCATTAGTAACCCTAGACTCATACTTCATTCCTTCCTCATTGACTGGCTTCATGCTTGGTTTTCTTTGGTTTTATCAAGATTTCTAATCTCCCTAATTTCATTTATCTTGGTAAGTGTATCAATCATTTTATTATGATAGTATTAGAATTATTGTTATATGAATTCTTTTATTGTGTATATTTCATGTCAATTGGTGATTGAAAAGAGTGATGATTTGGTTGTTTTGATTAACCTCTCATTAAACCCTATATTGGAGATATCATAAATTTTTATATTTTTGTTATATAGATCTTCATGAGTGCATTTTATTATCAATTATTATTGTGCTAATTATGTGTTTATAATTTTAATTGAGATTTTATTTGGTTATGGATTGGTATTAAATTGTTTAATGTCTTATGCCTTCTTTTTCATATAAACACCTGACAGCTGTCGTGTTTCAGTAATTTACGATTCTGTGTTTCTCTGTTTATATTTTTCTTATATTTTTAAAAAATACTAGACATCTTGAGCTTTCGTTTGGCTTTTAAATTGCTTGAATCGGAGTTTTTATTAAATAGTTATAATTTTTTGAAGTTGACCCAAAAAGCTATACAGTTTTACATTGTAATGACCGAGAAAATTTCATTAATAAAACCTAATATTTAATTGGGTTTAATTAATGAATTTACTTTTAAAAATGTGATTTTTGTAAAAGTTGTAATTTTTGTACAAAATTACGATAAAGTATGAATAAACGGTATTGATTACATATTTTATGAGAAATGTGATGAAATGTTCGGTATAGTAAAATACTAATTTCATGAGTTGAATTACTCAGATATTTGTGAATAATACCCATAAAATAAATTTTATATCACAGTAATTTGTAAAATTGTGGTATAAATGAATGGATGATTAAAATGCAAATAGGACACAGAGGTTGTCCAAACCCTAATTTGGGGTTGATAGGAGGCCGGAGCAGTATAAGAATACTGCTAAGTGGAAACACAGATACGAAAAACGTTATGATTGGCCTCCAAAATTGAACGAAAAGTAAGCTAAATATTTTTATACAGTCTAAGGATAGAAAGTATACCGATTTGACTACGGCAGTATAAGAAAAATACTACGTGATGAAAAATTACACTGTGTAAATTTTTAGCCCAACTAAGTGGACATTTGTTAGTTTGTTATTGGGCCACCAAGCCCTAAAAGGTGGCCCAATCATGTGAGGACACCTTGATGGTAATCATATGGGTGACCATGAGTCACCAAGTGGATTAGAATGCATTTAAGGCATGGTTATCACAAAATTTGCTTTCTTTCTTCTCCACCAAGTCACGGCAGCCATAGATGAGAGCTTCAAGAAATTTTTCTCAACCCCAAACTTTGCAAAGTAACCCCAAAACAATTTTAGAAGCAAGCCCCAAGGATTTTTACAAGATTAAAGGTAAAATTCTAAACTTTTTGATGAGTTTTTAAAGGATTTCTCATGGGTTGAAGAAAGGATATTAACCCATGTTATTTTTGCATGAAAAGGAGGCTTAGGGGCAGATCAAAAGGAATTTCAAGGCTAGAAATCAAAAAGAGGTTATTTTGGTAAGTTTTGATATTTAAAGTTTTGAATTTTTGTTTGATTTTTATTCTCTCAAACCCATATGAGCTTTTGAGCTTATATTTGATGAAATTACATGTGAATGTGCTGAATGACCTGTTTGGATGGTGAAATTTTGATTTATGGTGCAAAATGGCAATTTTTGCATAAAATGTTATTTTTACAATTTTATGGTTAAATTGTGTAAAAATAATGTTTGAGCACGAAAATGACCTGAGTAAGGCATGGAATAGACTCTGTAGGCATAGATTTGAAATTTTGAAAGGGAATTTGACAAAAACGTCCAAGGGACTAAATTGAAAGAAAATTTTCTTTCTCGGCAGAAATGGAAAATAGCCGAAAACACCCCTGTACAGTGAGATTTTTGGAAAAGTTAAAACACAAAAGTTGTAGATCTCGATGAAATTGTTAAAAATTTTGGACGGTTCGTCGAAAAACTTAACCGTTTGTGAGTTTTCAAATTTTCAAGAATTTGTTAAAAGTGAAAATATGGTAAAATTTCAAAAACATCATTTTTCAAAAATGATTCAAGGTTTGTTACTTTGAGCAAAAATGTTTCTTATGAAAAATAGAAATTTTTGATGTAAAAAGAAAATTTGAGCCTTGGGGACAAAATTGTCACAATTTTTGGTTTAGGGACTAAACCGTAAAGTTTTATGAAAAAGGAGTTTATGTGTGAAAAAAAGGGTTTCAAGCCACTAGGAAATTATTTTGAAGTTAATGTGTGGCCGTTTTTGTTAAAAGAACGAAATTGAGCTCGGATCAGTCAATAAGGCACGAAGGGCAAAATCGTCATTTTTGCCCAAATAACCCGAGTAGCTCTAATAAGGTTACTGATAGGAAAAGAAAGTGATTAGAAAGATTTTCATCCTTCGTAAGTAACGATAGGGTAGAATTAGAAAGAAATAAGAAAATCAGTATCTACAGAGTTGTGTACAGTTATACAACTCGAATGATTAAGTAATGAACGTTTTGTGACGAAACGTATTGGAATTGGCTAATAATTTTGTAATTGGCCAACAGGATCCTAGGAGTCTAGGAGACTGAAGATCAAAGTTGATTTTGCAGTGCACAAAAGCAAGTAAGTACCCTTCCCACCTACAGTTTAAAATGGTAGGTGTAGAATGCATGAATATGCACATTAGGGTATATATTACAATGCAAACTTGTATGTTGTTATGAAATGAATATCTAAGAGGTATAGAATCGATGCCTGTGTGTATACGATTAGAATACCTAAGTATATAACATGTTATGTATTGCTATGTACAAGATATGATGTATCAGTGTATACAATAATGAATGCGTGTATGTATACGAAGTAGGTACTTGTGTGTACTCCGTTATGCATACGAACTTATATATCATGGATAACATGTGATTATCATTTCATGCCTGGCATGACAACTACATTAAAGGAATTAGTAAATATGTCACCAGAAGTTAAGAAAAGTGTCGTACCGCCTCCCGAAGTTAGGGGGTTTAAATGATAAAATATGGTCACAGTATTACGTAGACCTAAATGATATTGCGCAATGGTACAAACATGTGGGCCCTAATGAAAGATAAGAAATGATCAAGATAAGGAAAGTTCATAAGAAAGCATAATTGAATCATGCATTCAATTGATTGTCCATGTGGGATTTATGAGACTTACTGCGCGTTAGCTCATTAAGTTTTTCATGCTGTAGGTATTCCGATGAGAAGGTTAGAATAAATTATAACGATGAGCTGGCGGACGGATGATGGATATTGATTGGGTATGAAGTCCGCTACTGAATGTTTTCGTTGTGCATATTATAAGTTATTTTGAAAAGAAATGTTTGAACAGGAAAATGTTGTAAAAGTAAGAATGTTTATGTAAAAATAAGAGCGAGAAAGTATTTTAGGAGTTACCAAATTTACTGTAAAGTAAAGTATTTATTTCAGTTTCAAAAAAAAAATTTAAATTTTTGCCCCTAAGTATGAAAGGAAAAGTTTAATCACAACCCGAAAAGGCGGGTTGTGACACCTGAAGGGATAAAGCCCATAGGGTGCAAATGGATTTACAAGAAGAAAAGAAGAGTGGATGGGAAAGTTGAGACTTTCAAAGCTAGGTTTGTGGCAAAGGGTTATACTTAAAAGGAGGGAGTTGACTATAAAGAAACTTTCTCGCCGGTAGCTATGCTTAAATCCATTCGGATTCTTTTATCCATTGCTGCTTGTCTTGATTATGAGATATGGCAAATGGATGTCAAGACTGCCTTTTTGAATGGCTATCTTGAAGAATGTATCTATATGGTGCAACCAGAAGGGTTTGTAGTCAAAGGTTAAGAGCAAAAAGTTTGGAAGTTGCAGAGGTCCATCTATGGACTCAAGCAAGCTTCAAGATCTTGAAACTTGAGATTTGATGAGGCAATCAAATCTTATGGTTTCGATCAAAATATTGATGAACCTTGTGTATACAAGTACATCAAAGATAAGAAGGTAGTCTTCTTAGTTCTTTATGTAGATGATATTCTACTCATTGGGAATGATGTAGGTGTATTATCTAATGTAAAAAAATGGCTCGCCAACCAATTCCAAATGAAAGATTTGGGAGAGGCAAGTTATGTTCTTAGAATCCAACTCATAAGAGATCGCAAGAATAAACTATTAGCGTTGTCTCAGGCATCGTATATCGATAAAGTGGTTATCAGATTTTCAATGCAAAACTCCAAGAAAGGTAATTTACCTGCATGTCATGGAGTTTATCTTTCAAAAGAGTAGTGTCCTAAGGCACCTTAAGAAGAAGAAAACATGAGATGGGTACCCTATGCATCTACAGTGGGAAGTTTAATGTATGCCATGTTGTCTACAAGACCTAACATTTGCTATGCGGTGGGTATAGTCAGTCGTATCAATCCAACCCAGGATTAAATCATTGGGTAGCAGTTAAACATATTCTCAAGTATCTTAGGAGAACCAGAAACTATATGTTAGTATATTCCGGTGAGAATTTGATTCCCATTGGATACACTGATTCTAATTTTCAATCAGACAAAGACATACATAAATCTACGTCTAGATCAGTGTTTACTTTTGGTGGTGGAGGCATGTTTGGAGAAGCATCAAACAATCTTGTATTGCTGATTCAACTATAAAAGTTGAATATGTGGCTACTTGTGAAGTAGCTAAAAAGCTGTTTGACTCCGTAAGTTCTTAAATGATCTGGAAGTAGTTCTAGGCATGAATAAACCACTCACACTGTATTGTGATAACAGTGGTGCAGTAACAAATTCAAGAGAACCTATAAGCCACAAAAGAGGAAAGCATATAGAGAGAAAATATCATTTGATTAGAGAAATAGTACATCGAGGCGATGTGGAAGTTGTGAAGATAGTGTCGGAAAATAGCTTTGTTGATCCTTTCACCAAGACATTACCTCCAAAGAGCTTTGAGGGACACTTGGAAGGCTTAGGTCTTAGAGACATGTCTCACCTGCTTTAGGGCAAGTAGGAGATTGTTGGGTTTGGTGCCCTAAAAACTGTGACATTATACATATTGTTAATAAATAAATAAAGTGACATTTATAATTATTTTGGTTGCCTATATGTATTATGAACACATTTATAAACATCAAGAAAATTTCATGATTATTTATGTAACTATAAATTTAGCATATAAGTATTATATGCTTAGGAATAAAATTTATAGATAATAATTTAAATAGTCCATAATAATTAAATAAAGATCCGTAATAATTAATTAAATTTTGGGATCTTTAATTAAATATTACAAGTACGGTCCAATCTCATTTAGAATGAAATAGTCATTATCCGACTATTAATGTAGAGACATTGGATTGAAGGTACTTTATATAATGAGATTATATAAGACTGGACCAGATAAATTATGAATCTCTAATAATCATCCGTTAGAAATAGAGTATTCAAATTTATTACTATGATGATCATATATTTGACAGTCTTAATCCTGAGTATTTATTAGACTCCTATTTATGACATTATATTTTTTGATTTGCTTGGTAAGATTTATTTTAGCATAGATCATGACTTAGCATTTTGAAAACATAATGTAATAAATGGCTGGGAATAATATTATACAGATATGAAATCCATTCCTTCCCTATAGAAGTTAGAAAAATAGTTCTCTTGAGTGATAATTCAAGGTTTGAATAGTCGAGCGCTCGTTCATAATAAGATTATGAATTAACTGTTCATTTGAGAATTATTGAAACTCGAGGATAAAGAAATAATAAGAGAGGTAAACGAAAATTAAACCTAGCTCTTATTATGAACTATTTTTGGAGGACTGACTTATATGTAATGATTATATCAATGGACTACTTGCTTATTTTCTTTGAGTAATTTCATTATAATCTATAGAGTTCAGTTTCAGGTTTTTAGTGGAATAACACTGAAACTAATAAATTTGGCACATTAATCAAAGAGTTTAATTAATTGTCAAATTTATTGAAGCTTGGGTTATAGGTTCATAGGTCTCCAATACCACCTCTGTAACACTATAATGGATTTATGCATAAAATGAATTATACATATTTAGTTTGAAATTATTGAATTCTGAATTAATTATTTTACACTTGAATTATTAATGTAACATAGAAAAATATTCTCTATGACACATAACATAATGTGATAAATTTTGTCACATTTAACTGAGCATTAACTAATTAATTAATTGATTAATTTTAAAATCTATTCTTAAATAAATGTGATTTATTTTTAAATTTAGATTTAGATATATATATATATATATATGGTTTTGAACCAAATCTTTTTACATATATATATACGATTTTATAATATATTAATATATATATATATATATATATTAATATAAACAAACGTTTACGTTTGTTTACTTTTTACTTTATCTATATATTATATATATATATATATATATAATGAATCAGTTAGTGATCCGTTAAATTAAAAAAAAAGGATTAAATGTTATGTGTGCATGCACGTGTGAGTGTGTATATATATATATATATATATTAATTAGAATCATGATATGATTCGGTTAATAATAAAAATAAAATAAAATAAAAGAGAAAGTAAAAAGGTTAGAATCATGTAAAATATATCATTTTCTTATATATCTGACATGGTTGTTATTTAAAATTGAAAGTCAATTGAAAAATTACTAATGGCTTATATATAAAAAGGGAGAGATAGTAGTTATCTCAATAGTTTTTTTATTCACGTAACTTTTACAAAATACTAAAAGAGAAACACTGAGAGTTCTTCTCTAAAAAAACAAGTCCGTTATCTCATGTGATGAGTACATAGTAGATTCAGAAAAGTGTGAGAAAAATTCATTCTTGCAGTTTGACACCCACTTGTCTTTCTATTGGTGTAGAGGCCTAGATTGGAAGATCGTAGTGTCAAAGAGAAAAACTAAGATAACTTGATAGTCTTCAAAAGGTTAGTAAAATTCCTAAAACTTTCTATTATTAATTAAAATTATATATGTATTCTCGATGAACCAAGTTTTTAGAAAATTTTTGTTTGTCAACGATCCGTTCATTCCGTAGCGTTTCATATTTTAATCAAACAAAAAAGCCAACTATTATATAGCACTATAATTGAACAATAGATCCTTAAAAAAAAAGAAAAGAAAAGAAAAGAAAAGAAATGCAACACTAGAATAAAAATCTTGATTTGCTTAGCTAGAAAGTCACTAGACGACATCTGCATATATGGTTCTCTCACACGTGGGTGCATACAAAAAATATTGCAATTGATTTCTTTTGACTTTTACTTTTTTTTTTCCTTTTCTTTTTCAAAAATTATATCCGCCCTTGATTGCAGCCTACGAGTCTGGATTCCCATGCCATAATTAGTGTCCCTGTCCTTGTTTTATTTTCTTTACACTACTAAAAAATCTTCAATAAATGACGGTTTTGGACCACCATTAAAAGCATTAGATAGTGGTTAAAAACCGCCATTAATCAAGGTACCATTAAAAGTTATGTAATAGTATAGTAGTCAAAATTATATGCTTTAAATGGCCGTCGATCAACACCCTCTATCTAATGCTTTACTCTCTTTTTTGTTTTATATGGCGCAACCGCCATGTAGTGTGTTCTTTTTTTTCTTTAAAGAAAAATTCTACACATTTTATTTGAAATAAATATAATTGTGAATATATAACTACATATTTTTTATTACATTAAAATAAATATATATTTTTTTATGAATTTCATAAAATAGATATATTTTTCTACTTAGAATCATTGACAATACATGATTGCTCAAAATATTATAAATTAACGTTTAAAAAAGTTAACTAAATCACAATAAAAAAAATTATCTAAATCAAAATATATTCTTTAGTATTAAATGCATCCATGATCTTCACTAAATTAAATACATGCATTAGGCCTTAAGAACCAGAGTCTAAGGAAAAAGAGTTAGACTATCTGCCCATTCACTTCAAAATTCATCGATTTTTTCTTTTGTGTACGCTTGCTTCCTAAAAAACTACACACACTTAAAAAAAGATAAATAATTTCTTAAACTCATATTTTTTCTAACTCTAAACTAAAATTTACATAATAAGATTAAGTACTTACCCCTTCATCCATCACATATATAGCATCAAAAATAGAATCAATGAGCACTTTCATATAACGCATTATATGGTATCTGCATTTTGTATTTGATGGTTGATGAGGGCACTATTTACAAAACAAAATATGTTATCACTTAACATACGAAAATTTAATATATAGCTTAATACTTGTTGATGATCTACAAATTAACTTACACGAACATAGATCCAATGTGATGTCTTCAACCTAGGCACTCTTTTGAAGAATATCATTGAAAATGGAAAGAGCTCTATATTTATAGAAATAGAAAATCGATTAAAGAATTGATTATGATAAAATATATACAAATAGTCATGATTTAACACTATTTATTAAGAATTTAGAAAACTTACGCCAACATTAGCTGCTTTAACTTCTTGCACATATTTCCACTTGTTTAGCTCTTTTAGCTTGCTTGGCACTTAGTTCCTATAATTTCATGAATTTATATTTTACTCATAAGCAAATGTGTAAATGCAACATGAAAGTGTGAAGATTATTAAATAAACTAACCAAAAACTCTTTTGATGTTCTAGATCTCACAAATTCTATCCAATGCTCGGCAGCCTTAGGATAAGCAGCAGGAGATTCTCTAAGCGCATCGTAGTTTCCAGCCATCAAATTGGTTTAATATACTTTTAATTTAGTCCAACTTTAAAGTTGCTCCATTTTCTTCCAATCTCTTGCATGTGATGCTCTCTACTATCCTCTTCTAGGTCAAAGTATTATACAACTAAACCAAACAAACAAAACAAATAAATTAATAAAGCATGACTATTAAACAAATAAATCTTAGAAAATAAAATGATTTACCTTAACAAGTTTCTAAAGAAAGTTTGTTTTCTCATTTACTGTCTTGAGAGAATATGCATGAATAAGTTTACCACATTGTAACATTTTCCAACATGCAAAACAAGGAAGAGCCAAACGTAATTACATGTAAGAATGCAAGGGATTCATAAGCAAAGTAATTGCATAACTGACAGGAAGATGTATTGAATATGTGCTTGTTACCTACAACAAGCTAGTAGGAATTTGGATATAAAACCCTGCAGAGATAGATCAACCTTTTCCAAAATGCTCAGTGGAATAGGCGTAATGATGTACAGTAAACCTTTGAACATGTGAACACCTCTCACAATCCCTTGTTTATAAAGGAACCAGGTAGAAGAATAGCATAAGATCCTTGGCTCAGTTAATAACTACCACTATTCTTGACATGCTTCTACACAAGAAGCAATAGTGCCAAAGTTACCAAGAACAAATTGGTTTTAAGTCGATAGGCATAAATTCATTTTGCATTTAAAGAGCAAAAACACATAGGGTCTCGTCAATAACGGACCAAATCTGCCAACATGCTCAATTCCTTCGATCAAGCATGCTTAGCAATTAGACAAAATGTCAAAAAATTCCTATGGCATAGAATTAGCCCTACTAACATGCTCAATTCCTATGATCATTCAGTCTCTTCCTAATAATGTCATTCGATAGGAACACAAGAAACCAAGTCAATAAATTTGGCTATTGCGCACAAGATAACCATTCAATTCACAAATAATTAGATCCTAAGTATCCAAGAATGAGAAAAATAGATGAATTTGCATAAATAATTTCAAGTAAATGATCCAAAAACTAAATGCATCCAAAATTGCAATAGCTTATTTTTTGCCAAAATGGAATCAAGATCACACATAGATAAACAAATTGGACAAAGAAATCACCTTGTCATTAGTACTTTTCTATAACATCATCCAACAGATTCATACCAAATTCAACAAGTGTAGCCACAACCATCTGCTTTACTTGTATATTGAAGGGAAAAAGTCAAAAGACCATATCATTTGGTATGAATATGCCTGAAAAAGAGACTTGCAAGAAAGAAGAGTGATCTTTGTTGGACATAAATGATATATATAGAGATATACAAAATATACAAAATCTACTATCTAAACTTGTAGGATCTGTCCTCTAATATTTGCAAGAAACAAACTCAAAGAAGTCCAAAACAGAAAACCAAAAGCGGCATTTACATGGTGGAGTTAACTGTGGATTTTGCCATTAAGTTATGCCTCCTAACCACACATTATATCTCTTTTGTGAACATGTAAAATCAATGTAGTGAAAACAAAATTGGCATAGAAAAATCTCTCCACTGCACACAAAATTTCTTTCTACCAAAAAAAAAAAAAACATGATCAACATATATAGAAATTCCTTTTGATTCCACAAACAATGCTTAAAGGGCTCCATGTCCCCTAAACATGGCAAAGCCAGTGCTTCAATTTCAAAGGGAGAAACCTTATAAAAAAAACTAAAATGCAGTCACAATCATTTTTACAAACTTTTTTTTTTCCTTTCTTTTTTTTCAATACATATATTTTTCCCTCTCTTTTTTGATTTGATAGCCAACATCCGACAGATATACATGGCAGAGGGATATTGTTCAAGAAAGAGATAATCAGCACACGATTCTGGCTCTAGTATAGTAGCTTACATGTACATCATCAATACAAAGCAGAGATCATTCAGATCAATGAAAAAAAAATTATTTTCTTAACTGCAAAATTGCATCAATCCTTGACATCCCTAAACCCTGATTCACATAGAATTCCCCAATTTAAATCAAAACACAATGGAACATAGCTAGCCAAAATTGGAACAATAGCACACCAAAACCAGGCAAAAGCATAATTCAAAAAATAGAAATAAAGAGACAACTAATCAAAGAAACATCAAAACGTACTCAACAAAGAAAACACAAACAAAACCAGCAATAAAGGAGAGGGAATGTTGAGGGTTATGGTTCCTCGGCCGGAGCCGACAGGTCCCTCGAATATATTGCCAGGGAGGCTGCTCGGGGATTTTATCATGTAACCAGTAAATGAAGGTATGATGATGCTCATCATGTAACAATTTTAACGTTTTGTAGGATTTTTATTTTGCAGCCACATCATATGTTCCCTAAAAAGAAAAAATGGTCATAAACTTGCGTTAAAGGCTTTCACGAAATGAATATTCAATCATATTTATGTTATTGTAAAAAAATAAGAAAAAAAGCTACTTACTATATGTAAGGAATGAATTCACTTGTATTTTGCAAAACAACATTATGGCGTGACTCCATTCAGGTCGATCTACTTTAATAATATCTCCTTATCCAAGTAAAGCCTTTCCTCCTTCATCAGGATCATGTTCATCAGGATCATGTTGAGACTTTAGGATTCCAATTGCTTTAGTACCTAACAAGTATTCTAAGCAAAACTCTATAGCCTTTTCTGCAATATGACTCTCAATAATGCTACGTTTAGGTCAATTACAATTTTAGCAATAACCCTTTAAAATTTTCATGTATCGTTCAAAAGGTTACATCCAACGCAAATAAACTAGTCCACACATTTTAACTTCATGTACAAGATGCATAGTCAAATGAATCATGATGTCAAAGAATGATGGTAGAAAAATTTTCTCAAGTAAACATAAAGTTTCAACAATCTCACATTGCAACTGTTCCAATTTTGAGACATCCATAACTTTGTCACATAAAGCATTAAAGAAAAAGCACATTTTGGTTATGGCATATGTAACTTTTTTAGAATCAATTGATCAGATTACTATTGGTAGGAATTGTTGCATCAAGGCATGACAATCATGAGATTTCAGTCCTACTAATTTTAAATCCTTTATAGATACAAGATTTTGAATATTTGATAAGTATCCTTCTGGGACCTTGATATTTGCCAATGCTCTACATATCTTTTTGTTTTCTATCTTGGATAGAGTATGACATGCAGGGGGTTTGTAAATATGAGTCATGCCAGTTATTGGGGCTAAATTAGTCATTAATCCTATCTCCTCAAGGTCTAATTAAGCTGTAAGCCCATCCTTGTTTTTTCAAGGATATCAAGCAACTATCACAAACATTTTTTTCAATATGCATTATGTCAAGAGTGTGATGTACCAAAAGTGACTTCCAATATTCAAGCTTAAAAATATTGATTTCTTCTTCCAACAAATTTTAGATGAAGCTTCTTCCTCTGATTGAGATTTAAACTTACTCTTTTCTTTTGACAGAGATCTAAACTTCTTGCATTTACTGAATTTGATAACCAATTTATTAACTTTATTTAATGCTTCAAGTCTGGTTATTAGACATGGTGCTTTTTCAAATTCTTGTCCACCATAAAGTGTTTGCTTATACTTCCTATAATGATGATCCTTGCCTAAAAAGCATCTATATCCCAAATAATCTATTTTTTTCCCATGTTTCAGTCGGTGTGAACATGTTTCTCCCTACAATATGGACATGCAAAATATCCTTTCATAGAACAACCTGTCAAGTTCCCATATGCAGGGAAGTCACTGATTGTCCATAACAAAACTTCTCTTAAGGTAAACTACTCGTTCTTGTAAGCATCGTAAGTATGTTTCTTCCCTTTTCCAAAGTTTTTGTAAATCTTTTATCAATGGTGCAAGATACACATCAATATCATTACCAGGTTGCTTAGGTCCAGATATTAGCATTGTTAGCATCATAAACTTTCTTTTCATGCACAATGAAGGGGGAAGGTTGTAAAACACAAGCATTACTGGCCAATAACTGTATCGACTACTAAGAGAACTATGTGGATTAATACCATTTGTAGAAAGACCTAATCGTAGGTTTCTTGGATCCTTTCCAAAATCTAGAAACTTATGATCAACTAACTTCCACACTGGTGAATCAGCAGGGTGTTGAAGATGACCATCTACCACTCTCCCATTTGCATGCCATACCAAATTTTTAGCATGTTCTTGATTATGAAACAATCTCTTAAAGCATGAAATTGGTGGAATGTAATATAATACCTTTGCCAGAATTCCTTCAAGGCACTCGTCCTTTGAATTTTTCTTCTTTTTCCATCTTGATTCCTTACAAACTCGGCAAATTGATTCATTTTCGTATTCATTCCTGTATAGTATACAATTGTTTGGACAATCATGTATCTTTTGATAATCCATTCCTAATGCACTTAATCTCTTCTTTGCTTCATATTCAGATGAAACAATTTCATTACCTTCTGGCAACATATCTTTTGACAAACTAAGTAATTTTGAGAAACTTTTGTTACTCCAACCACTACTTGCTTTTAAATTATATAATCGAACCAACGCTGATAACTTAGTAAATTATTTACAACCATCATAGAGTAGTTTCTCAGCATCTATTAATAATTCCTCAAATTTTTTAGGATTATTAACAAATTGTTCTTTAGCATCTTGTACCATTTCCATAGGGTGATCATTGTAATTTCTCAGATATTCTACATATAATCTTTCTCTTAAAGCGTTCACATTACTTTTTAATTCTTCAACATGAAATACCCCTTTTTGGTAACTTTG
The DNA here is from genome assembly GCA_946598075.1 of Artocarpus hirsutus. NCBI lineage: Eukaryota > Viridiplantae > Streptophyta > Magnoliopsida > Rosales > Moraceae > Artocarpus > Artocarpus hirsutus. Next base: position 28,165 of record CAMOHE010055593.1, read on the forward strand.
GTCTATCCCATTAAAAAATAAGTGCCCCCTCACAGCATCTGTAGTCATCCTCTTTAATTTTCCACATTGTAAACATGGGCATCTTATGCGATTATCATTGTCTGCATGATCCAAACCAAACTTTAAAAACTGTTTACCACTAACTTGTATCCATTAGACATTCTACTGGCCAACATCCAACTTTTATCCATTATAAAATCCCATAAAAAAAAAAGAGAGAGATAGGGAGAGAGAGAGAATCAATTAAATTAAAAGATAGGAAAAAACAATAATACTCAAATTTATTTTTTTGGATAGTGCTCAAATTTTTTGATAATCACTTGAACACCCAAAATAATCTTATCACTAACAACTTAAAACTCTATTAAAAAAACTTAAAACTCATGACACAAAAACAATGCAAATTCTAAAATTTCAAAGTCTAGATAAATTGTTGAAAGTAATATTCTCTTACAATAATAATAATAAGCCTCATATGTCAAAAGTACATCAAATTTTTTTATGAGTAAAAAATGTAATTTTATTAAGATTATTCAACATTACCGAATACTTTTTTTCAATGGAAAAATTGCTTAAGACTTACAATATGTAGACTTGAAGTATACAGTAGTGTACATATAGCTTTCACGTGGTTATCTACAAAATTAATAATAAAATAAGAATTAATAAACAATAAGTTACCAAACACATTTTTCAATTGAAAAATTGCCTAAGACTTGCAATAGGTGGACTTGATGTATATAATGCACAACTTGCGCCTTCCGAGTTATCTACATAAATAAAATAAAATAAGAGTCAATAAACAATAAGACATTTATGGGTTAGGGGGAAAAGAATTACATTGATAAAATAAATCCTAAAATAGCTCTAAATTTTTAATCATAATAATTCTTAAAAGTGAATAGTCATATATATAGAGACACTCATTAGGCTGGCAATTGTAATCTAAATAAGCTTAAGCTAAAAATCTTAATCAAAATCAAATTGAAATAACAATCAAATATGTAATTAATTTTATGGTGGCTTTATATGGTGGTCAATTAGGAACCGCATTTAAAGCTTTTACTATTAGGATTTGTGCATTTTTATGAGGATTGGATTATGACTTTAGATGGCAATCGATTAGAAAGCACCATTAAACCTGTTTTTTTTTTTTTTTTTTGCCAAATTTATTCATCTTTACACAGCAGTCATTTCCCCAACTGCCATGAAATATTAGCAATAAAATTCCCGCCATCCCCAAATTACCAAAGATGGCATTTTTTTTTCAAACACGATCTTTAAAGTGCATGCTATTTACTGTCTTGTAGTAGTGTTAACTTTTATCAATTGTGGTTCATATGCTAAAATTAATTTGGGGAGGTTTATGGTGGAGAAGGGCCGATAAAGAACGATCTAATGGGTTGAGTGTAGTTCATTAATTTAAATCAATGGTCAAAAACGATAGAGCACCAAGAGTGTATTAGTCTTTACCACACTGAATCAAATTCTAAATAAAATAAAATAAAATAAAATAAAAAACATAAAAATCATATCAAAAATCAATTCACTTCTTCGTTGTCAAGCCCGCCTGCGATGGGGCGAGGTCGTGAGCCAGTCTAGTCCCACATGTCATTGTTGGCGGATCCACCCCTCTACCATCATCGTCCCTTGTCACTCGTAAACCCACTTGAGATTGTCTTCTTGTTTTTCTCTGATCTCGATGGCTTCATTGAAGCTTTGTTCTTCTTGATTTTTTTGTTTATTTCCTAAGCCTTTGGAGTTTGGGAAATGTTAAACTAAACACCGCTCGGTGAAAAAAAAAAAAAAAAAACTAAAAAAATGCACAAACAAAATCCGCAAGTGGATATATATAGCGCGCACATATGCTAAGGCTTAATATCGTTTTTGCAGGCTTTTGATAATGAAGTGGCTTTAAATTGTAATGGATTGTTTTGTAATTTTTTTTTCAAAATTGGGATTTGACATTTCCAGTGTTAGAGAAGATCGATAATGTTTGTCATCAGTTTGTTTTCTGTTGGTCTGTATTCAATATAGTTAGTTAGCTAATAGTGTCATATGGCACTTTTGTATTGGTTCAGTCCCTGTTAGTTACAAGTCAACAAGAGTATTTAAGTTAAGTCTAACACAGCTGGCTTAATTAATCAAAGATCAGAGAATTCACATAACACGTTTCTTTCTTTCTCAATATTTCTGATATGGTGTTAGAGCCGACTTGATCTGAAATGGAACATTTCTCTGGAACTGCCATGCCGAATCTTTGCCTTCATCCTCCAGAATTAGTGCTGTGACTTTCAGTCATCCAATTTCAGCCCGTCTCGATAATTCTAACTTTCTTCTTTGGTGAAAGTTGGTCTCTCAACTATCAGGACAAACTTCTGGATTTCATCTCTGGTTCTGGATTGCCGTCGTTAAAATTTGTTCGAGCTTTGGATGAAGCTCAAGGTGTTGTGAATCCTGCTTACATTGATTAGGAATAGCAAGACCAGTTACTTGTCTCCTAGCTGATGTCCTCCATGATCGAAGCTGTTCTTTTTAGGGTTGTTAACTGCAAAACTGCTTCATAGGTATGGAATACTCTCAATGTGTATTTTGCCTCTCAGCCAAAGTCACTCAATATAAACCGAATTGAAGACTATTAAGAAAGATTCTTTGACCATGAATCATTGTATATTATGAATTCGTCAATGTACATGTCTGTTAGGGCTAGTTGGAAATCCTCTTTCAAAGAAGGAGCATCCTGATGCAATGTTTGAAAGTCTTTCTTTTGAGTATAATGTTTTTTTTTTTTCTTTTTGTTGAAACACAAAACGATGATTTTCTGTCAAAGAAATTGAGTCCTTACTCCTTGGTAATGAGGCTCATCTTGACAAACATAATGTAATTTGGATTCTGCTCAAGCACATTTGATTGCTTCTTCTTCAACCAATTGAGCTCCAAGACCAAAATTTAGGCCTTTTTCTTCTGGCTTTAATTCTCATTGTGGCCACTTTGGTCTTCCTCCAAATTTTGGTAGTGGTGCTTCTAAGAGACCAAATTCATCTCATTTCTTCTTGCCTTCTGGACGACATGGTACTTCTTATGGTGGTTTTTCTTGTAATGTTTGAAAATATCCAAAAATGAACAAGTGTAATTAATTAAGGATTTTTCCATAATCACTCTGTTAAGTACATGAGAGAGTATAAGTTTAGAATTTATAAATACAAATTTATGTAAGAACTCAATTCAAGGCAAGAAATTTTCTACAATGCCTAGAAAATTCACAAGTTTAAATGGCGACTTAATCATGATTTATAATTATTAATTTTCTCAATTAACGTGCATTTTGTGAGTCTTAATAATTATAAGACTTTAGTGATAAACAATTTTGTAATAACACAATTTAACGTGCTTCATGTATGAAACATATAGCAAAATATGATGTTATGATTGCCCAATTGGATAATTAGAAATAATTATTCAATGTACTAAATTAAGCTTTTATAACTCAATATCTCTGCGTATGAGTCAAAGCAATAACTTTTATAAGAATCTCAATTAGAATATCTAAATTGAGATTGATTGATAAGAAGGAATTTCTGATTTATGACAATCATACGAGATTCCTATTTGATGCTAGTTTAATAAGAAAGATCTAGATTATAGTGGTCAAATAGTTCAACACATAATTAAGAAATGGTGAGCATAAAGCTTATGAAAATAAGACCAATTTCAAAATTTAATAAGATCATAAAGTAAGATAAGAATTTCAAGAAAGTCATAAGGATTTTTAAAAGTTCAAGAATTCCAATATCCTATATGTGTACAGTTAGTTATTATACACGTTAGTAATTACGTAAAGTTTATTATTATTTTTGTAATAAAAATGACAACAATAATCATAATAATAGTAATAAAAAAATGTTAGTGGAGTCCACAAACATTGACAAGCCGTCAAGGCAATGCAGCATCACAAATAGATTACTTTCAAATCCATAATGTGATTAAGAAAAGTTTAAAAGCATCTATAGATTGGATATGGACCTATAAATGGTTTTTCACGATAAACAGTTCGGGTTATACCTGTAAAGCATGAAATTGTACTAAGTTCATAATTTGAATTAAATTGATTTGTAGGTAGTCAATTTAATTTACAAAATTTTTATAAATCATGACTATTATTTTTATTATAAAATTAGAAGTTCATAACATGAAAATTTTTAATGAACATTATATATTTTAGTTAACATTTTAAAGTTTTAGAAGTTAAAAAAATTATTTTGATTAAAGCTCTAATACATAATAATTAAGAAAAAAATAGATGAGGTGAATATAGTTAATCATCAATTTTGAAGACAAATGAGTCAAAGTTTATCGTTTCCAAATAAAATCATGAAATCCATAAAGTATGAATAAATTTATGAATATGATTTTTATGACATTATGAATATTTTAATATGACATTATTTAGATATTAATACATTAATAAAATTGGAATTTATCTCCTTTTTTTTAGAAAGAAAAAGAATATTATAGTTTTGAAAAGTACGACAAAGTTTACAAAAATTTCCAAGTTTATGGATCAAAAACTTGATCAAACCACCCACGACACAGTTTAGACCATGTAGACCACAAGAGAGTCTATAAATATAAGTGAACAAAAAAGTCAGACCAATCAAAAAAATCAACGCATCTTTCTCCCTCTTCTCTCTGTCCTTCAACTTCGGTGTAGGTTTTTTACACTTCCTGCTCCAATGAGAAGATCATAGCGTCTTGGTTCCAACAAGATATTGTGCTGACCATAACTCCACTAGAGGAAGCCACATTCTCTGGCCAAAGTGGCAAAAAAACCCATAACTTTTTGATGAGTTTTCTTTACCGTCTAGCATCCAATCGACGAGATTCTTGTTCCTATATGACTACTGTGACAAGAAGAACACAATCCATGCCCTACTTCACACTGCTATGGGCTGGAGAGCTCCGCCCTTGCCCAACACTGTGCGCCACCAATGAGATACAGGAACTCCATCTTCTCAGTGGAGGTGAAGCACACTACCCCTCCCAACATGTTCAGAGTGGTCGGATCCTTAGAAGTCCACTTTTAATTTTGAAGAAACACCACGATACGATGGAGTTCCATAATTGTCGCCAACAACCGCCGCAGAGATCATCGATGTTGGAGATTCCAGCAACTTCAATCTAAATTGATCGAGGGCTACTATTCAAAACAACATGTGGAACATTTTGCCCCCATCAATTTCATGACGTCGTTCCCCGATGTTAGAGAACAAAGACATCATCGCCATCACCATTTACATTACGCAGCCTCGATCCCTTCAATTCCAACGATGTTAAGGTGCACCACAAAGAGGAAAATTCTTAGAGGACATCATAAGGTGAAATGCCCAACTCAATTTCATGGGATCATAGCCGAACAGTCAAGATCAGAGTTCCTCATTTTGATCCAGCATTGGAGTTTTGATATGCATTTCTAGAGCCAAATCAGGTGAAATTAAGGCCATCAATGAACTCAGGAGGTCAAAAGCTAGTAGGAATCAAAGTGCCACCTTCCACTGATCACAGGAGCACCCGCATGAGCCCTATGCACTGCAGGAGCCCCATGCACTGCAGTAGGTGGCTGGGCTCTAGCAGACTTTAGGTTTTGTGATCCTAGCCCTCGATCGACAATCCAAGACTACCTTTTGACTAGTTTCAATGCTCCAAATGTGATGGTGCCCTTCATTTAAGCTAACTTCATATTTGTTGAAAATCGTTTGGTATTGACTACACACAGATCAAGGCTATGTAGACTATGGTAACAGAGTCCAGAATGACATTTCTAACAATATATGATTTCCAAGAAGCATTCCTAGCCAGCCATCCACGTTGCTCAAGGACCACTGTCGATGATGCTTCGCAAACTATAGATATAGCAAGACTTGACTGGAACCGCTTAGCTTAGAATCTAGGTAAGTAGGAATCTTGCCTATAGTATGAACAGTTTTTAATAAATTATTTTATGTGTTTTCAAAAAAAAATTATTAATTGTATGAGCAGTGATTGGTCATGCCATGTTATGTTATGATGTGTTGTTATGTTATAATATGATTATGATTTATTATGTTTAAGTCAGCCATGTCATGTTATGTTCTGATTATATCATGATCAATATGTGATGTGAGCAATAATAAATTATATTGTTTAGTCACTTATAAACATGATTATGATTTATTAATTATGATTTATGAAATGGTAATGCCATGTAGTAACATGTCATACTGCATACACACAATAATATAAGTGAAATAAATAAGACAAGTTAAGAATGTCGTACCAACCTCTCGACCTATGTAGAGGCTTCAATACGGTTCAGTACTGGCTATGATCTTGTCATCATTAGGGACCTCACAAACCCTGACTTCCCAAAGATCGCGCGTAATTGATACGATCATCCAGACCCAATCAGTAAGATAAGTTACAGCTTCAATAATTAAGCATAAAACATGTTGATAAGCAAGCATAAAATATTCATACATATTTTTATTAAATGATTTTAATTATGTTTTGCGAGTCTAATTTCTTATTGCCGAATGAAAGCTCATTTAAATATGTTCATATTGTAGGTAATAAACCCATCAATGACACTTGATGGGCAGTGATGAGCAGCGGATGAATGATGAAATTGGGAATGGATATCGCTCATGCAAATATAATATTTTCGTATTTTTAATTTAAGAAATTTTGCACGTTTTTGTTTCACAAAATTATGTATATATTATATATAAAAATGAAACTTCGTAATTATGTCTTAAAAACTGAGGTTGTAATGATACAACATTGGTTTAGAGAATTTTAAGGTTTAAAAATATTACAATATGCAATGTGACAAGTATACATAAATTTTCAAGTGAGGAAATTATGAAATTATTTATAATTAAGAAATATTCAAAGGTGTTTTACGTTAAATTAAGAAATGATTTTAATGAATATATTTTATGAATTTATTATTATGAAAGTTTAAAAGATTATGCTTTAAAAAACTAATATGTGATACTTAGGTGACTAAATTATAAGAAAATATTATTATGTTAAGTTAAAAAAGGTATAAGTTTAAGAAATCAATATGTTAATTTTAAGATAATGAATTATAAGAAAAGTATAAGGATAATTTAAGGGAGGATTTAAAAATTATTTAAAATAGGAATTTATGACGATAATTAATTTAGAATTGTTGATGCTCATCTTGTGAAGAATGAAACTGAAATTGACAGTGAGAACAGGCCTTCAAAGGGGATGCCACTGGTAATCTTGATAAGATTTAGACCAAACAGAACGAAATAAGTGGAGACGCTTGTGATGGTACTTTAGCTCATGTAAAAGATGAACTTGGAGTTGACAAAATTATTGATCCGACAAAGGAGAGTCTTACAGAGCACCCCATAGTTACCTTCGAATTTTCTAAGAATTCATCCGACTTCAAAGTTAATCCTAAAACCAACTTCGGGGAAGAAGACACTGCTGGCAATTGTGAAAAGGTGGAGGTCAAAAAGGATGATATAACTGGACGTGCTTGTGATGCGAAGAGTGACTAGAGTTGACAACAACAATAGTCTTTTAAAGGAAATTTGCTCAGAGCATCCTATAGTTGCTTCTAAATCTGCCAAGAATCTTGTTGAAGTCAAAATTGATTCAAGAACCGACTTATGGAAAGGAGACACTTCTGGCAATTTCAACAAAGAGGATATAATTGGAGGCGCTTGTGGTGCCAAGGGTAGAATTGGAGTCGACAACAACAATAGTCCATCTGAGGACACTTGCTCAGACCATCCTGTTGTTGCTGCCAAAGCTGCTAAGACTATTTGTGGGGTTGAATATTATGGAACCCGACTTAGGGGGAGGAGACACTGCTGGTATAACTAGATATTCTTTGTGAAGCTGCTGCTCTTGATGCAAAGTATGAAACTAGAGTTGACAACGACAATAATCCCTCAAAGGAAAGTTTCTCAGAGCCTCATCTTGTGGTTACTCCAGAATTTGCCAAGACTGAAGCCGCAATTTATCCTGAAACCAAAATACGGGAAGGAGCTACTACTGGTAATTTCAAAAAGGTTGAGACCAAAAAGGATGTAATAACTGGAGGTTCTTGTGATGCTGCTTCTCATGATGTGGAGGACGAGACTGGAGTTGACAATGACAATAGTCTGTCAAAAGAAAGGTTTTAAGAGCCGAACCTTGTAATTACTCCTGAATCTGAGAAGACTGAATCCGAAATTAATCCAGAATCTAAGTTACAGATAGGAGACACTGCTGGTAATTTGAGAAAGGTTGAGACCAAAATGGACAAAATGACCAGAGGTTCTTGTGATGCTGCTGCTTGTGATGTGAAGGATGAAACTGGAGTTGCCAACAGCAATAGTCCCTCAAAAGAAAGTTGCTCAGAGCACCCTGTAGTTGCTCACAAATCTGCTAAGATTCTCTCGGAAGTCGAAATTAATCTGGTAACTGACTTACAGGAAGGAGATGTTGCTACCACTTTTGGTAAAGTTGAGACCAAAAAGGATAATACAGCGGGAGATGCTTGTGATGGTATTGTAGGTCACATGAAAGATGAAGTTGGAGCTAACAACTTGCAAAGGATCCTATGGTTACTCTTGAATCTGCTAGGAATCTCTCCGACCTTAAAGATGTTTCTGAAACCAACTTACGGGAAGAAGACACTGCTGGTAATTTTGAGAAGGTTGAAGCAAAAAAAGACCTTATAATTGCAGATTCTTGTGATGCTGCTGTGGGTCGTGTGGAAGTTGAAATTGGGGGTGCAAATAGTGTTGTTCCTGCAAAAGAAAGTAGACGGAGAATGCTGCAGTTACTTATGAATCTACTAACTAGTTCTCGGAACTAGATGTTAATCCAGCAACCAATTCGCGGGAAGGTGATGACACTTTTGATTCTGAGAAGGGTCGAATGGAGAAGTTTGTAGAACATGAGGCTGAAAGCAAGGAAGGTTTTGTAAAGGAGAATCTGCCTCTGCAAGTAAAATCTACCACGGAATCTGCTAGCCACCCTCGAGAATTCCAAAGCGTTGCAGACGATGTGGCAATTGGATCAACAGAATCATCACAGGAAACTGGGGATAGGGCTTTGGATTCGAGCAGATTAGATGATGATGTGGTGAAAGAAATTCAGATAGAACTAGTAGATGATAAACTCGACGAAAAAGACAAAGTAAAGGAGGAGCTTGTATTTAGTGCTACTGCTCAATCAAATCATGAAAGAGAAGTGAGACCGTCACTGTATACTATGGTTGACCATGTAAAAAAAGCAGCACTTTCTCCTGCAGTTGAGGATACATCTGCTAGAGAGTTTGATGTGGCTTCTGGGCTGGATAGACAACAGTTTGGTGGGTCTACTCATGGTATGTCGGTCGGTTGGCTCAAGTAGCCAAAGTGACAGCCTTGAAAATAACTGGGGATCTGTTTCAGGTAATTTTCCCTGTTAAACAAAGTTTAGCTTGATTAACCTTATCTAAAGATCTATAAGAGTTATTGCTTTGGGTACCGGTTTCACTAAATATGGGGTCTAAAATAGCAAAGTTTGAATTATAGACTCTGCAATTATGTCTATAATTGGTATTATTGTGAGTCTAATCATGTGTCTTAACTATTTGATGTGAAAGCTTGAAATGTTAAAAAATAAATAAATAAATAAATTCAAAAACTGCTGTCTGTGTTTACCTTTAATACTCATAAGTGTGTACATAGATTTTTAAAATCTTCCTCTTCAACCCTTACTAGTTTATTTGAAATCAGTTTTTGTGTCTTTATTGTTCATCTTTTGACTACCTTTTTGGTGGATTATAATCTTAAAATGTGTTCATAGTAATGTATTTACGAGAGGAAAAAGTTGGCAATTAGTGTTTTGGCTTGATCCCTTATAGTGACCATTCTGCAAAAAGCTGAGTCCATTTTCTTTCTCCGCTTTGATGCATCGAATAGAGCTTTCCATCCAATCAGATGCACAACCTGTTTTAGATGCTGACAATGTACCAAAGGAGTCGAATCTACGTCTGAGTGACAGTATCCTGACAAATCAGATATGTTTGAGCCGCTGTCATTCATGACCTTGGTTGACACGGGAGGGGAAAATGACCAAAAAGCTGCTGCTGCTGAAAACCGGATAAAACCTCCAACCACACAAGCGGGCTGGTTCCCTTCGATTACGAACGACGCGAACGAATCACAAGGGAGAAAGAAAAATGAGGAGATAATTGCAAAGTTAACAAACCAGAGCACTCGTAAACCACAAAGTCCTTTTAAAAACCTCCTGGGTGAAGCCTCTCTAGACACCAGAGCAAAGTCGCCTAAACAGAAAGATGTAGCTCCTTTGCCTTAGAAAGACGACAAAGCAGCTTCAACAGTCAACTCCGTACTAGATATTGAATTGTCCTTAGATCATGCTGATCATGCTGCAAACAGAGAGATCGGGAACGAATGGAACTCGCCAGCGAGGTATCGTACAGAGATTAAGAGAGAGAAAAGGAAACCAAAAGGTAGACCATACTGGGCAGACTTTATGTGCTGCTCATGCGTTCATTAAACTCCTGAAATGGCTCGTCTATTGAACCGCAAGAAATAAGGGGACCCTTCACTGCACCATTTGCATTAAAGCTCACGCAGGTTAAATATAAGGTTATGATGCAAAATCTAGGTTTTGTGTTCGTAGTTGTCTCAATCTACTATTAAATACAGGTATATAGAATAAGACGTTTCAATGTAGTTTGTGAATTTTATGGTCTTTAGCTCTATTATTCATCTAGGCCCTTGGCTTGTATATTTTGGGGCTCTTAACTGAATTGCTGGGGTGTCTTTGTAGCATGGTTTTTATAGTATTCACTGTTTACTAGATCCATTCATTTTGTTTTTGGAGGCAGAGTGCTAAACGATCTAGCTACTTTAGTAGTTTTGATCAGTTGATAGTATTTTTTTGTTTGCTTGAGTAGCTGGAAGTTTTGGTGAATAATCAAAGAATATTGTGAGCCATTAGAGTTTTAAAAACACTTTAATTCTTAAAGAACTTTCATGAATTTTGCGATGTAGACTGTGCTCTAAAGAGAAATTGTCCATTTGATTTTCTCAAATGAAATGTGTGTATTGGGATCATAAGGACTAATACAAGAGTACAAAGATGACCAAGCCTCATTTTACATAGGCTCTGATTGGCAATATTGTTCCAACTATATAGTTCTAACTGTTTCAGTGTAAAAACTCTCATATATTACATTGCAAAACAAAAGTAGGCTACGATACAAAGCTTTCAATGCTATAGTAATTTCGTTTTAACTTTTAGTTTTAATTGCATTGTTAAACGTACTCATGGTGTTTATGTGCAAGGTGGGTTTCACTTTGAAAAGTAAGGAGAATAAATGAACCTGTATGGTTTTTATTGTTATTATTATGGTTATTATTTTTATTATTAGTGGTAAGCATGAGCAAATATATATATATATATATAAAGATTAAAACTTATTTTAAAATTTAGCTATGATATTGTCATTTCATACATTTAATTGAGTTCATCGACCAAAATATTTGGTTCTAACATGGTACTAACAAATTAATCGATATCAGTTGCTTAGTATTTGGTTTTTTGAACATCCCTAGTGCAAAGTCCCCTTAATGTCGGCTTGAAAAATATTGGGGTATATCAATTACAACCTTGATTCTTAATTAAAAGTCTCATTTCAAAGCTCCAAATTTTTGAACAACTCCAAATTATTGCAAGGTTTTGATAAAGAGATGAAAATGATAAGAACTAGAGAAAAATTTCCCATTTTAGCCTCCTTAAATTTTATTTATAAAAATATTACAAAAAAAAATGAATTTGGTAAAATTATAAAAATTAAGGAGTGTTTATATTAAAAAATGCAATTTAATCCTAAAATAGCTTCAAAATAGCTAAACTAAAAAATTGTATAATTAGGCGTTGTTGGCCAATGCACACCATGTGCGCATGCCTATAGTCGCGAGCTGCTGTACGCGCTTGGTTCCTTACAACACGATATTGCATGCCCGTCAGCTAAAAATGGGTCATTTGGTCACAAAATGACCCAATTTTTTTTTTTTTTTTTAAAGTATATCTCCTTATTTTAACACTTCTTAAAGCTCAAAATTTGTAAACAACCTAAAAGTAAAATTAAAATTGAAAATATCCCCAAAGCCACAAATAAAGTTCAAATTTCATAAAAAGTCACATGAATCTCAAACTTGTTAATGCAAATCATTATCTACTTTCCATTAAATCATTTCTCAATTGCAAAACATGTCCTAATCTTTAATTTTAATGAAACATAGAGGACAATAAAAAGAAAGTTATAAAACCATCACCCTAGCATGGTAACTTGAATCCTCTACCTATTTCCTTTCATTCAAAGATGAATCCTAGTCTTAGAACTCTTTTAGAAACTTGAAATAAGGCCTAGAAAGTCTCCAAAAGACCAGCATACATGTTTAACTATTGTTTAGGATGCTTGAAAACTGAACACATACAAGACTATGTTGATCTAGTTTCGGTCCTTTTCATCTTTCACCACCCAAACCTTTATTAGACCACTTAGGGCTTGTTTGGCACACCGTATTATATTGTATTGTATTATATTGCATTTTTGTATACAATACAATACAATATAATGTGCCAAACATGCTCTTAGGGCATGTTTGCCAACCCTAAAAGAATGTAAAGGAAAAGTTAATGACAATGTAAAGGAAAGAAAAGTAATAGGAGTGAGCATCATTTATTCCCTTACTAGTATTTACTTATATATTTCATAGAGTAATAGGAAACAATCATATTCCCTTTCTAATGTTTACTTACTTGGGGATGAGGATTTTATTCAATGTAATTACTAAAATATCCTTTTTTATATGACTAAAAACTATTAAATAGTAACATTTGAATTTGGAGATCTCAGTAAACATGATATTCATTTCCTTTCATAAGAAATCAATTCTAAAAGGAATGAGAGGATTGGCATTCCCTTTCCTCATTCCTTATATCATGTGGCCCATACAACGCTCATTACTAGTTTTGTAAGTAAACACATTATTTAAGGGAAAGGGGGAATCACTCTTTACGATCCTTTTTTTTTTTTTTTTTGATGCACAGTAAACATGCCCTTAGTAATCCCTACTGGGAATGGAATTTTTAAAGAAAAGTTGGTTTTCCAAGATAATGGTTGAAATGAATTGACATAGCTGCTTAAACTATTGAAAGCAAATTAGCATGCACTTTAACTTTTCTTAATGGTAAAGCAATCTTATACATGGTTTATTAGTGGCACCTTTTTGCAGCCAACATACCTTCTAATTTATATCTACAATACATGCACACAATGCCGAATAAAGTTAGGTTATCACCACTCATTTGACTTACTAACTTTAGTGTATTCGCTCATACCAAAATTTTCATACACCTAAATACATATTTCTAATCTTTGATTATAACCAAAACTTCATCATTTTTTCTACAACTCTTCAAAAACACATTTAAACATTTAATAACATAATCCATTAGTCAATTGAACTCTAACTAATCATAACTTAATCCGAAGAGCTAAATACCAAAAATGTTACCTAATTAGGGTTTATAGTATAGAACGTCACATACCTTATATTATTCGTAACATCATTCTATAGAGGTTTCTTAGCTTAAAATAATGACGCCTGAACCTACCAATTCCAAAACAATTTTGACCCCGTTTGACATAAAAATAACACTTCTACCCATAACTTTCCTTAGAAATATATTTGAGCTCGGATATTTATTTCATCACATACAGATGCCAAACAAAGAGAATTTATCATTCTTTCATATACTAGATCTTTGTTGTTAGCAATATTGCATATAATATGAAAAATAAATGAACAAGTTGCTATTAACAAAATATTACAAAAGGAGAAACAAGTACAATGAAAAATCTCAACTAAAAAACACAAAATCTAGTCGTCAAGACACTTGAAACACAAACTTTCCTTAAAACTAATTCGCTCTCTTCTCGGGTGCTTGAGATCATATTGAGTGTCTGTCTCTTAGGATACAATGACGATCGAGCAGGATTTCGACACCAAAAACACTATTCTGACAAACTTGAACCGTGTCTTCCCTCTATCATCAAAAACCTAAGCTCTGAGAACAAACTTAAGCACCTAAGAACACTATAGAGAATAGAGTGAATTTCTAAATTATTGTGTGTGTAAATTGTAATGACCAAGAAGATCCTAAAATTAAATAGCATAATTTGTCTATTTAAATTAAGGATTTTCCTGAAAACACTGTGTATGAAATTCATGCTTGAAGAAATTATGGACTTAATATATAACTGTTCCAAAAATTCTATAAAAGATTCTATAGTTAATTAATTAACAATTATAATTTAATAAAGAGATTTATAAATTCCTTTGCAACTGAGGCGGAAGAAATTTATCTGTAAAAAACATGAGAAATTTAATTATAAGAATTTTCAAGTGCAATATTAAGTTAGGAGTTTACTAAGAGACACTCTAACGTGAATTAGATCCTTAACTGCCAAATTAGTCAAATGGAGTTACGCGAGTAGCCATATCCATAGAAACTACTATGTAAGCTTGGATAGTGACATTATTTAAAAAAAAAAAACTATGTCATTGTTAAGTCTAGATACTGACAAAGTCAACTCCACATTTTTATTAAGTCTAAAATAAATTTCTAGATTTAATGTAGTAAAAAATCGATACGTGATTAAACTTTGATCGATATCGGTTCATACTATAATTAGCGTGTCATAGTATTTGGAAAAATAAGAGAGGATTAGTTAAGTAATAAAATTTCCTATCAGGTATGTTAATTATTACTTGCAGTATAAAATTTACCTACTTAAACATTACTTACAAGAAAGGCCAAAAGTACCCATAAAATATGCATCCATTATAATCATTGTACTTTAGGTAATCAACCTAGTTGTACCTAACACTCCACCCCATCCTATTATGGTGCCAACTTTGGGGATTATTAAGCTTAGTTTAAGTCAAAATTTGTCTTGTCTCCACTTGTTCCATCGAGTAAGCAAGTCACAAAGAAAGAAAAAAAAAAAAAACTTGCTTTGTCTTCACTTGTCTCCACTTGTTCCACCAAGTGAGTTTATTTCTTGTTTCCAAGAAAGAAATTTATTTTCTCTCTACCTGTTTTCAAGTCCCATCATCGAATCAAGAAGTAAAAGTTCACTCCATTTGCTTTCTTTTTCTTTTCTCCACTTCCACCGAAGCCTCCAAGATAAGGAAAAAGCCAAAAAAAAAAAAATTGTCCCACTACTTTTATTCTTCCACCGAGTGAGCTTAAAGTTTCAAAGAAAGGAAATTTTTTTCCTCTCCACTTGTTCCAAACCTTTCCACCTATTCACCGAGCCCAAAATACATACATATATATATATATATATATATCCAAATTCCAAACTAATCTTCAACACTTGCAAATCACAAAATTAAGAATGCACAAAGAAAAAGTAGAAGAAAAAGGAGGTTGTAAAGAGCATTGTCCAAGGTAATATCTATACCATTTCTTTCCTTTTTATTTTCCTTAGCAAAGAAAAGAAATTTTTTGCTTAGATAGTATTTATGTGATAGCCAAGAAAAGTTAGATTTTTACATGAAAAAGTTTTAATCTAGTGTTGGAACAAGAAGAGAAGCGAAGAAGTGGAGTTTGAAGCCCTAAGAACATCTCACAAAAGTAGTCCCTAAGGGTAACCAACTCTAAACTTTTCCTTAATTTTAGGATAAAGTTTATAAAGTCATGAGAGATTTGATGATTGGGTGAGGAAATATGTTGTAATAATTATTTTGTGGGATTAGTATCGTAAATATTTGTATGTGATGTAAAAAGTTAGTATGGCATGCTAGAGTTATGGTTTGTGCAAGTTTTACTTTGTAGAAAAATTTTCCATAAACTTTGAATGTGTAAACAAAGGCCTTAGAATCAATTTTTAAAACTTCACCGAACACAGGACTTTTAGCTTTTGTCGTTTTGAACAAAAACCTATGATTATGAAAAAACACAGTTTTGACTCTAAATAGGCCTATCGAATAGTTTTTATGTATTGCCTAAAATAGTCCTAAAAACTACCAAAAAGGTAGCCCAAAAACTACCTAATGCAATTTATTGAAACTGCCCTAAACAGTTCCAATGTTTTGCCATTTTCGGACCGTTTTGAGTTTGAATTTTACATTTTACTGAACAAGGAAGTTTTACCTTTCAACGAGATGAACAACTTTTGTGAAGAAATTTTTTTCAAAATCTACATCTACGATATAGTTATAGACAATTTTCCAAAACAGTCCAAAAACTACATTTTTGTGTAGAAAACTATTTTAAAGTTTCGGGTTGTTTTAAGGCCAGACTGCAAATTTTGCCAAACATAAAAGTTTTAGTTTACAGTAAAATGAAGAACTTTTATGAAGAAATTTTTATGAAACTCTATTTCTAAATTGGACTAAAATTTGATATACAAAAACAGTCAAAAACTTTTAATTGGTAAAACCTCAAAGTTTTAACCAGAAAGCAATTTTTGTCAAAATAAAATTATAATCGGGACTTTAGAACAAACAAGAAAATCACTAAAACACACATTTAAAAACAAGTGACCTTTATGAGAAAAAAATAAATTAAAAGAAAAACTGTTTTAACAAACGATTTCATATAAATCTTTCAAATTACTCCACCTATACCAGTTTTTATAAACAAAGATTGCGTGACTTTAAAATTTGATTTTTCACTAAACCAAGAAATTACAGTACTTTCAAAAGGTTATATAGGCCCAAGATCTAGTGGGTTAACAATTTGGGATATTATTTTATAAAGCGATTTATATTTAAGATTCCAAGCTAAACGGGTAAGAATTTCAAGGATGGACTTTAATTGTTTTCAATTGAACATGAAATTTGCAAGCATAAAAACCCGATATGATAGAGCTTTAATGCCATGATGTTAGGCACAGGTCCAATGCCTGTTTTAGTCTAAAACGTCGCTCGATACACAACTTATCAGTAGAATCTATAAGACGTTATAATGTCATTTTAGCACTTATGGACTTAAAATAAATTGCAAGCCGATGAAAAGAATTTAAAGCAAGCCCAATTAGGACTTAAGATAACGCCTTTTGAGATATGGTGCCTACTGACTGAATGGATCAATGATTTAGAAGAGATATTTGTCCTATGTCATGTAGAAGAGCGACTACGAGTCTCCTTAGCCATCACAAGATTAAGAGGCCTTGCTTTAGACTAGTGGTTTGGTTTAGGAGCAGAGCACCAACGCCGAGACTGGAATGCGTTCAAGGACCAAGTGAGAGCTGAATATGGGATAGTACAAGGAGGTATAGATCTAATAGTCAAGGAGCCTAGGAATCCTCTTATATGGGATGATATGTGCCTAAGAAGCTACGAGGCCTTGGCGAACATCTAGGATGCATATGAGGGAGAGTCTATGGCACATTACTGCTAGAGGTTTAGGGATGCCATGTTGCCTGACATTCCACACATTATTCCAGCATCAAAGATTCAAGCCCTTACTTGGAGAGGTGTACCCCATGAGGTACAAGAACGAGTACCATATCCTAGACAATATCAAAGCATCCAACACTTTTTGATAGAGATCATGCATGGAGAGTAGCAACAACATCAAGCTAATGTGGTAGCTGCACAACAAGGTCAGGGTGTAGTTGAGAAACCTCCTCATGGTGATGATGATGGGCTCCCTGACTATGAGTATGTGCCAGGAGCACACAATAATGACAGCAGTGATGATGGTCCTAAGTATATACCTGGAGCCTAGCTTGATAGTCTTAATGATCAACCCTTACTTGAGAATATCATTAAAGCTAGTGATGATGAGTTTATTGAAGAAAAAGGCCCCTCCGAAGATGAGTTTTTTGAGGACGATGAGTTCATGGAGCACGAGTCAGATGCTGAGTCAAAGATGTCATCTGATGGATAGGGGTTTTTGTTGCCAATTTGCTATTTTGCACATGAACCCTTTTGTTACTTTATCTAGATGTACAGTGAGAAGTGGTAGCCACTCTCACTAATGTTACCATGACTTTTGATGTATTATGAGAAGTGGTGGGCCACTCTCATTAGGATGTATTTTGCTTTTGGTGAACTAGGGAAATGTTAGTCCACTCCTAACCAATAATGATGTATATAAACACTTACAAATATATGAATGAATATGCATGATGCTATGGGAAGTGATTCACACTCCTAAAGGTTATGATTGAAAGTTTATGTTTATACGAAATCACGCAATAGGTATTATGATAAAATGTATTAACATTGTTATAATGAGTGATGTTTCATGATGGTATAAGTATTAATCTATCAAAGTAAATATAAAAATTTCATAATTTTATTCATTTACAATAGGACCATGGTTAGACCACAAGCTTAAGTGGCTCGACGACTGTAAGAAGATGACATGATGGCATAGATTACTGAGATGAGGCAGCAACTACTGGCCCAGCAGCAAGAGATGAATGCATTACGTGAATAGTTAGCGTGGCAAAACCCCACACCTCAAGGAAGAGAAGTACCAAACTAAGAGATTCCACCAGCCTTGAAAGATCCTCACGACATTGAGGAACCAAATAATCTAGAAATACTGCATAACCTGTTGGAACCTGAGTTAGTTAGAGGACAAGGATATCCGCAAATGGCAACTACATGATGGGACATGGTACTTGAGAGGTTTCGACCCTATAGAGGCAGACAATTGGCTCACCGATGTTTAGGTGGTACTAAACTTTATGAGATTGAATGGCCAAGAGAAGGTCCTGTGTGCCTCTTATGTGTTGAAGAAGGAAGCCCGTCATTGGTGGCAAAGTGTAGAATTGAGGAGAGATGTTAACCAGATGACTTGGCAAGATTTTGTAGACGAGTTCCATGAGATGTATTTTAATATGGACACCATGGCAGCCCAAGAGGATGAGTTCAATAACTTTCGTCAAGGTAATATGTTAGTAAAAGATGCTGTACGAAAGTTCAAACAACTAGCCCGACTTTGCCCTCACATGGTGAGCAACGAGAGAAATGGAATAAGGAGGATGATGAAGATGTTTAGGTCTGATTTTGCTGTGGTAGTGAGCAATGGAAGTGAACCCCCTAAGTTTGTAGAGGATTGCATCTGTCGAGCAATCCATGCTAATTATTGGGTAACCTACAATAGAGAAGAGAGAGCCAAGTTTTTCAAGGCCAAGAAAGAGGAGAAAGCCAAGGCAAAGCAGAATCCTGAATCTTAGCAAACCCATTGCCAGGGTAACAAGCAACATGGGTAGCAAAGTAACAACAAGAGGAAGGGCAACCCCAACCAGGGTAACCAGAAAGGCCAGCCACAGAAAAGAAACCCCACTAGGAATGGTAACAACAACAACCCTACTTGTGCTAAGTGCGGAAAGAGGCATCCGAGAAAATGTAGAGCAAGATCAAACCGCTACTACATTTGTGGCAAGGAGGGACACTATGCTAAACAATGTTATTGAAACCTTCAAAATCAATAAGGGCTAAACTAGCAGAGAGCCCCAATAAACCAACTACATGCAGTCCAGGCTAGATTGAAGGACCATCAATCTCTTAAGGAAGACTAAAAGACCTAGAACCACAAGCTTAGATCTATGCCTGCACCAAAAATGATGTGGAAGCTAGAACATTCATAGTAGTGACTGGTTAGCTTTCTGTAGCCAATCACAGTGCATATGCTTTGTTTGATTCTAGAGCAACGCATTCATTTGTGTCAACAAAATTTTCCAAGCATCTAAATAGGGGTGGTGAAAGAATTAACCAACCAATTATGGTTGCTTTACCCTTCGGGGAAAGGTTGATGTCGAATTACTAGCTACAAAATGTACCAGTAATTATTTGTGAACGGGAACTATTTGTAAACTTGATAATCATCGATATGAATGATTACAATATTATCCTGGGGATGGACTTTTTGGGAAAATACGATGCAGTCATCAATTGTTAGCGTCGTAAGGTCACTTTCAAGCCCACTAAGGAGGAAGAATTTACCTACTCAAGAACACCACAGAAGTAATCGGTACCAATGATATCTGCTATGAAAGCAAGTAGGTTGTTGGCTAGTGGATGCCAAGGATACCTAGCGAACCTAGTAGATAAATCCAAGGACAATAAATCAAGACCAAAAGACGTTCTAGTGGTTAGGAACTTCATAGAAGTCTTTCTAGAAGAATTGCTAGGATTATCGCCAAAATGAGAGATTTCATTCGAAATTGAATTGATGTCTAGATCAGCACTAATTTCTAAGGCGCCGTATCGGATGGCCCTAGTGAAACTCAAGGAGCAACAGGTGCAACTACAAGAGCTGCTAAACAAGGGTTTCATTCGCCCAAGCTACTCACCATAGGGAGCACCAGTCTTGTTCATGAAAAAGAAAGAAGGTACCTTGAGAATGTGCTCGACTATCAGGAGCTAAACAAAATCATGATCAAGAATAAATACCTGCTACCATGAATCGACGATCTATTTGATCAACTAAAGGGATTTGCCTATTTTTCAAAAATTGACCTACATTCTAGATACCACCAGCTTTGGATCAACGAAAGTGATGTGCCGAAGACAGCTTTTAGGATGCGTTATGGGCACTATGAGTTCCTTATGATGTCGTTTGGTTTGACCAACTCCCCTGCAGCATTCATGGATTTGATGAACAGAGTGTTCAATAATTACCTAGACAAGTTCATCATCATTTTCATAGATGATATTCTAATATACTCCAAGATGAAAGAAGAGCATGAGAATCATTTAAAGATTGCACTACAAATTTTGAAGGAGAATCAATTGTATGCCAAATTCTCAAAGTTTGAATTTTGGCTAGAAAAAGTACCATTTTTAGGACATGTGGTATCCAAGGAAGAAGTTGCTGTAGATCCTGCAAAAATTAAAGCAGTGAGTCAATGGCCGACCCTAAAAAGTGTGATAGAGATATGCAGTTTCCTTGGATTAGGAGGGTATTATTGATGGTTTGTCAAAGGATTTTTGAAGCTAGCGGTACCGCTTACGGCACTTACACGAAAAGGGAAGAAGTATGAGTGGACTAATAAGTGCAAAGAAAGCTTCAGGGAGTTGAAAAGGAGGCTCACGAGTGCTCCAGTGCCGACAATTCCTGATGTTGAAGAGGAAAATTTTGTAATTTACAATGATGCTTCCAAACTTGGGTTAGGTGCTGTCCTTATGTAAGGAGGAAAAGTAGTCGCCTACACTTCACGACAACTCAAGGACCATGAGAGAAACTACCCGACGCATGATTTAAAGCTTGCAGCGGTGGTTTTCACATTGAAAATATGGCGGCACTACTTGTATGGAGCAAAATGTGAAATCTATATAGACCATCAAAGTCTCAAGTACGTCTTTACACAAAAAGAGTTGAATATGAGGCAACGAAGATGGTTGGCGTTAGTGAAGGATTGCGACTACAAAATCCTTTACCATCCTGGGAAAGCAAACAAAACGGCGGATGCATTGAGTCAAAAATCTACAATAACAGTCATGGTAATCAATTCTCTATCCCTGCCTCTGTAGAAAGATATCAATGACCTTGGAATTAAGATGATTTTAGGAAAATTGTC
The DNA here is from genome assembly GCA_946598075.1 of Artocarpus hirsutus. Taxonomy (NCBI): domain Eukaryota; kingdom Viridiplantae; phylum Streptophyta; class Magnoliopsida; order Rosales; family Moraceae; genus Artocarpus; species Artocarpus hirsutus. Next base: position 49,805 of record CAMOHE010055593.1, read on the forward strand.
AACATTAATGCTCTAACCCACCATCCTCAAGCACATGAAAAGTAGTCAAGAACTTGACCCTACCTTGGTCAAAATATGTGAAGAGGTTCTAGAAGGAAAGGAAACTGAATTTAGCCTTTCAAAGGATGGACTTCATCACAAAGGTAGCATATGCATACCGCTGATGAAGAAATGAAGAAACAGATCCTTTCAAAAGCACATGAAACCACCTACTTTGTACATCCAGGAGTAGCCAAGATGTATACGGATTTAGAACAGAACTTTTGGTGGATTGGAATAAAGAAAGATGTTACAGAATTTGTATCAAAGTACCATACTTGTCAGAAAGTAAAGGGGGAACATCAGCGTCCAGTAGGGGAATTATAGAAGATCGACATTCCAGAATGGAAATGGGAGCAAATAACGATGGATTTTGTAGTTGGGTTACCTAGGACCTCTAATGGCAATGATGCAATCTGGGTAATTATCGACTGACTAACTAAGTCCGCACACTTTTTTTCCATTAAATTTAGTTATTCTGTTGAGCAATTAGTAGAATTGTACGTATCAAAGATAGTGATGTTGCATGGAGTTCCAAAATCTATCATTTCTGACAGAGACGATCAATTTACATCGAGATTCTAGAAAAGCATACAAGAAGCAATAGGCTTCAAGCTAAAATTTAGCACTGCGTTTCACTCATAAATCGATGGCCAGTCTAAGAGGACTATTCAAACTCTAAAAGACATGCTAAGAGCTTGTGTGCTAGATTTTAGGGAAACTAGGATAAGAAGTTACCATTAATCGAGTTCTCCTACAACAACAGTTACCATGCATCAATAGTCATGGTGCCTTTTGAAGCTCTTTATGGAAGGAAGTGTAGATCCCTAATCCACTTGCATGAACCTGGGGAGAAACATCTAGAGACTATAGATTTCATTAGAAAAACCATGAACGATGTAAAACAGATCAGGAAGAGACTGGAGACAGCCCATAGTCAACAGAAGAGTTATGTGGACAAGTGTCATAGGCCCCTAGAATTTCAAGTAGGAGACTTTGTTTTCCTAAAAGTTGCACTAATGAAAGGGGTGATGAGGTTTGGAAAAAGAGGAAAGCTTTGTCCGAGATATATAGGACCCTTCAAGATCCTAGAAAGGATTGGTAAAGTCGCATATAGACTAGCTTTGCCTACAGAGCTCGCTTCTATACACAATGTTTTCCATGTGTCAATGTTAAAGAACTACGTACCCGATCCATCGCATGTGCTACACCAGGAATAGTTGAAGTTAATGCAAACCTTTTGTATGAAGAAAAGCCAGTTCAAAATTTGGCCCATGAGGAGAAAACCTTAAGGAATAAGGTGATACCACTAGTGAAGGTTTTGTGGCGAAATCACGACATTGAGGAAGCCACTTGGGAATGCGAAGAAGATATGAGAAAAAACTACCCCAAGTCATTCTAATTTTTGGGACTAAAATTCTAAAAGGGGGGTAGATTGTAATGATCAAGAAAATCCTAAAATTAAAGAGCATAATTTGTCTATTTAAATCAAGGATTTTCCTGGAAACACTATGTATGAAATGCATGCTTGAGGAATCTATGAAATTAACATATAACTGTTCCAAAAATTCTATAAAAGATTCTATAGTTAATTAATTAACTATTATAATTTAATAAAGAGATTTATAAATTCCACCGCAACTGAGGTGGAAGAAATTTATCTGTAAAGAACTTGAGAGATTTAATTATGAGAATTTTTAGGTGCAATATTAAGTTAGGAGTGTACTAAGAGACACTCTAATGTGAATTAGATCCTTAATTGTCGAATTAGTCAAATGGAGTTACGCGAGTAGCCGTATCGACAAAAATTACTATGCAAACTCGGATAGTGACATTATTAAAAAAAACTATATAATTATTGAGTCTAGATAGTAGAAAAGTCAAGTCCACATTTTTATTAAGTCTAAAATAAATTTCAAGACTTAATGTAGTCGAAAATCGATACGCGATTAAACTTTGATCGATATTAGTTCATACTGTAATTAGCATGTCACAGTATTTAAAAAAATACTAGAAGATTAGTCAAGTAATAAAATTTCCTATCAACTATGTTAATTATTATTGGCAGTATAAAATTTACCTGCTTAAACATTACTTACAAAAAAGGCCAAAAGTACCCACAAAATATGCATCCATTATAATCATTGTACTTTAGGTAATCAACCTAGTTGTACCTAAGACTCCACCCCATCCCATTATGGTGCCAACTTTGGGGATTGTTAAGCTTAGTTTAAGTTAAAATTTGTCTTGTCTCCACTTGTTCCATCGAGTAAGCAAGTAATAAAGAAAGAAAAACTTGCTTTGTCTTGATATATTTCCACTTGTTCCACATGGTAAGCAAGTCACAAAGAAAGAAAGAAAAAAAAAAAAAAAAACTTGCTTTGTCTTCACTCATTTCCACTTGTTCCACCGAGTGAGTTTATTTCTTGTTTCCAAGAAAGAAATTTTTTTTCTCTCCCCTTGTTTTCAAGTCCCACCACCGAATCAAGAAGTAAAAGTTCACTCAATTTGCTTTCTTTTTCTTTTTTCCACTTCCACTGAAGCCTCCAAGAAAAGGAAAAAGCCAAAAAAAAAAATTGTCCCACTACTTTTATTCGTCCACCAAGTGAGCTTAAAGTTTCAAAGAAAGGAATTTCTTTTCTCTCCACTTGTTCCAAACCTTTCCACCGATTTACCAAGACCAAAATATATATATATATATATATATTTATATCTAGCCAAATTCCAAACTAATCTCCACCACTTACAAATCACAAAATTAAGAGTGCACAAAGAAAAAGTAGAAGAAAAAGGGGGTGGTGAAGAGCATTATCCAAGGTAATATCTACACCATTTCTTTTCTTTTTCCATTTCTTTCCTTTTTATTTTCTTTAGAAAAGAAAAGAAATTTGTTGCTTAGATAGCATTTATGTGATAGCCAAGACAAGTTAGATTTTTACATGAAAAAGTTTTAATCTAGTGTTGGAACAAGAAGAGAAGAGAAGAAGTGGAGTTTGAAGCCCTAAGAACATCTCACAAAAGTGGAGTTTGGAGTTTCCTTAATTTTAGGATAAAGTTTATAAAGTCAAGAAGGATTTGATGATTGGGTGAGGAAATATGTTGTAATAATTATTTTGTATGATTAGCATGGTTAGTGTTTGTATGTGATGTAAAAAGTTAGTATCGCATGTTAGAGTTGTGTTTTGTGCAAGTTTTAGGTAAACGGAGGACTTAGAATCAATTTTTAAAACTTTACCGAACACGGGACTTTTAGCTTTTGTAGTTTTGAACAAAAACCTATGACTGCAAAAAAAACATAGTTTTGACTCTAAACAAGCCTACTAAATAGTTTTTATGGATTGCCTAAAACAGTCCTAAAAACTACCAAAAAGGCAGCCCAAAAACTACCTAATGCAGTTTATTGAAACTACCCAAAATAGTTCCAGCAATTTTAGATCTATTTTGCCATTTTTGGACCATTTTGAGTCTAAATTTTACATTTTGTAAACAAGGAAGTTTTAGATTTTGATGAAACGAACTTTCATAAAGAAATTTTTTTAGAATCTGCCTCTAAAATACAATTATAGACAGTTTTCCAAAACAGTCCAAAGACTACATTTTTTGCGCAGAAAGCTGTTTTAAAGTTTCGGGTCGTTTTAAGGCCAGAGTACAAATTTTGCCAAACATAAAAGTTTTAGTTTGTAGTAAAATAAAGAACTTTCATGAAGAAATTTTTATTAAACTCTATTTCTAACTTGGACTTAAAATTTGATATACAAAAACAGTCAAAAACTTTTAATCAGTAAAACCTCAAAGTTTTAACCAAAAAGCAATTTTTGTCAAAATAAAATGGTAATCGGGACTTTAGAACAAACAAGAAAATCACTAAAACACAAATTTAAAAACAAGTGATCTTTATGCAAAAAAAAATTAAATTGAAAGAAAAACTATGTTAACAAACGATTTCATATAAATCTTCCAAATTACTCCACCTGTACCAGTTTTTACAAACAAAAAATGTGTGACTTTAAAATTTGATTTTTCACTAAACCAATAAATTATAGTACTTTTGAAAGGTTATTTAGGCCCAAGATCTAGTGGGTTAATAGTTTCAGGTGTTATTTTATACAACAATTATTATTTGAAATTACAAGCTAAACGGGTAAGAATTTCAAGGATGGACTTTAATTGTTTTCAATTGAACATGAAATTTGCAAGCATAAAAATCCGATACGAAAGAGCTTTAATGCCATGATGTTAAGCATAGGTCCAACACCCATTTCAGTCTAAAATGTTGCTCGATACACAACCCATTGGTAGAGTCTATAAGACGTTATAATGTCATTTTAGTGCTTATGGACTTAAAATAAATTGCGAGCCCATGAAATGAATTTAAAACAAGCCCAATTAGGACTTAAGATAAGGATCATGAATTTAAAAGTGACTAATTTAGTAGATTAATGCCTCATGGTTTAAATGATGATAAATAATTAATTAATTATTGTGAAATTAATTAATTATTAACGTAGATATGAACATACGACAATTAAGGAAAATTTTGAATATTATGAGGATTTAATAAAAATTAATCCTTATAATAGAAATAGGGAAACTCATGACCAATTGATAAAGGAATCCATGATCTAACAAAATGATCAAATTCTTGTGGTTATGCTAAAATTTAATAGTCTAAAATGGGAAATTCTTACACACTGGCAATGGGTGTTTATACAGATTTATTCAGTAGAGAAAGAGGAACTTAGAATTGATAGGAGAGTCTACTTCACTGATACAGGTAAGAATTGATAGGGGAGTCTACTTCACTGATACAGATAAGTAGGAATCTCATCTATAGTATGAATAGTTTAAAATAAAGGTTTTCAATATGTTACAAGCATATTAAGCTTTAAGTATGATATGCCATGCCATATTTCATGTTCACTAAAATAACTAGTGAAACTTAAATGAAGAATTAATTAAGAGAGTCATACCAACCTCTCGACCTACGGGAAGGCTCCATGTTAAAATAATAAATTATAATTGGTCGTGGTGTTGTTGGGATCTTGCAAACCCTAACATCCCGTTGATCGCACGCAACCGATACAACTACTCAGGCCCGATTAATAATAAGACAAGTTCATAACTGAGCATAATATATTTCATACATTTTTAGCCAATGCATTTCATTGCATGCTACTTTAAACATTTTGTGAGTTGCTATTCCTACTTGCTGAGCGAAAGCTCATCCAAGAATATTCATACTATAGGTAAACAACCTGTTAGTAACGCCTAATGGATGGTGGCGAAGCAGCGGACGATTAGAGTGGAGATATAGGAAATGGATTCTACGCGCTTAGATTTCCGCTTATGTTTTAATGACTATTTTAATGACTATTTTGATGTTTGTTTTGATGATGACTGTTTCGATGACTATCACTCATGAGCCTTGTATATAACTTTAAAATTTCGCTACTATATATATATTTTGAAATTACCGCTATGTTACTAATTAATTAGTTGTAAAAAAAAAGTAAGTAAAAAAATAAAATAAAAAAATAATTTTAAGATAGAATTGGTAAAGCTAACTTTTAAAGGATTTAAAATAAATGTTCCTCAAAATTTAGAGATTTAATTAAAAGTATGTTTAAGAAGCTAAGTAACGACCAAGTAAGGAGGGTCGTTACATAAATGGTTTGAGAATAGCCTCCTTTTATAGGCTCATGAGAGGGGTGTTACAATGCATGAAATTAAGAGAATTAATCCAAAATTAATTCCAAAATAATGAGAAAAAACTCAAAGGTTACAACCTTTGAAATTAATGTTGAATTTGCCCATTTTTTGTCTAGATTTATACACCAATGTGCAAAATCCAATAGTCATATTGGCTATTTATATTTTATAATGAATGCAAAATAACTCCAGATTTGAAGTTAGAAAAAAGAAATTTTTACTCAAAGGTTACAACTTTTGAAATTCATGTTTAATTTGCCCATTTTCTAGTCCAAATTCATGCACTAGTCATATTGTCTATTCAGGAATGAATGCAAAATAATTCTAGACTTAAAGTTGGAAAAAACAAATAAAAGTTATGCAAAATAGGACCCGCACGAGGGCAAGCTCAATGGTCCAACATTTGCATCACTCACATCATGCGAGCACACACATTAGGCCCCTACGCAATAGGCCGAATGATTTGCACCCCCTTGCATGTGAGACAGCCTCTTAGGTACATTTTCTTATCCAAGAGCTACAGCACAAATCCATTTAAACTCCACCAAAGCAACATACCTAAGCATAGTGGGACTCCAATTGTTTACTATATTTGTCAACAAACCAATTCCAACAAGCATAATTTGAACACCAATTTCTCATTTATCCAATAACTATTTTGAACGTGTGAATATATGATTTCGATCTCCTCATGACGTAGACCACAACTCTACCAAGACCCGTCACATGTACGAATAGGGTCCCAGTCTAATATGGGCCTCAAAATGGTTCATGACAATAGTTTATCAAACCATTTTCTAACATTTTTTTAGGGAACCATGAATCTATTTATTTGTGTAGTAATATAAATTGCAGATGGTGACTTTTGAACATAATACACACTTTTGACATGAATAATGTATCTCAAATGATTGAGTAATTTCATAAAATAATATAATGTATTGATCCTAGATGCCAGTTTGACTTCAGGGTTGAGTGAAGATGATGTTTAACGGACAAGCGTAGTACCTTAGAGCATATTTAGTTTGAACTAGTAATTGAAATTTTATAAGAAAAAATACTATAAAAAACAGTTGTCACTATGTTACAAAACATGCTATTAGTTTCAAGTCTACTAAAGCAATCTCAAGTATTACACATTTGGATGGGTCATCCTTGTTGTTGGAATCGTATGGGTTGGAAGTGAAGAATACAAGCGGCCCGTTTAGTAGTGTTTTTAAACTGAAAATTTCAGTAGATAGTACTTTTCTGAAACTAATTGTAATAAATAGCAAGTTTTGAAAATATTTATACTAAATATCAAATTTATAATGTAAATAATTTATTTATCTCTTTATTTATAGTATGAACAATTCTTATTTAACGGTAAATAGATTAAAAAAGAAACAAATAATTTATTTACTCTATTGTTTACGATATAAATAATTCTTCTTTACAAAGTAAATAAGTTATTTACCTCATAAATTTTTGCAATTTACTATAGATAGTCTCAAAAACAGATATTTATTCCAAAAAGTTTTAAAAAATACTATGTCTCTCATTTTCACTTTTTAAAATAGTTTTTTGTTTTGGTAAACATTTGGACATGTGAATATTTTGGAAAATATATGCCACTAGTTTTGAAATTTTATTTGGTTATACATGGTAGTGCATTTTTTAAAACAAATTTTTTTTTAATAAAAGTTAAACTGAACAGAATAAAAAATTAAAAAAATCCTTTGATGAATTGTCCCCCCTCCTCTCTCTTCCTCTCTCAGCCCCCCTGAAAACCATACACCGTCCGCTACTAGAAATTGTAGGTTACACACACCTATTTAAGGACTTTTTTTTTTTTTTTGAAAACCAGAGGTGGACCAATTGAATGACTTTCCTTTGTTCACATTCATCACCTAATTCAGAACAATGGTTAAAATAATAATTAATAGTTTTTTTGGACGAAGATCTATTTTGTCAGCCTTCGCTGTCCCTTTCCAAAAAGAACAAGAGTACTAGGACAGTTATGATCTTCTTTTGCTGAGATGGTAATCTTCTATGTACGTGATGTTGCCAATCACCAACCTTTTTGGAAAGCATGAGCATTCTAGAAAGAAAACTGCCAAGAAGTATTGATTTACTGCACATGATTTTTTTTTTAAAAAAAAAAAAAAGATACAACAGACAAAGATTCTTTTTATCGACAGAAAACCGTACCATATTTTTTGCGTAGAAAAAGAAAGGCAACTTGACAGAAGGTCTGTAGTTTATGGTTGTTTTTAAAATTAATCCCACAACAGATAGTACTTGTCATCATGTAACACATGATTCTTTGAAACCTGATTACAATTTGCATTGTTTATTTTGTCGATCCAAGCTCTCACTTCATCCACTTGGGGCAAAATGAAATTACAAATTGGCCCCTTGTTTGTGCCAATATTTTTGAATAAAGATGCTTCACAAGACCTATGAAAATTTTAAAAAAAATTCACTTTAATTCCAAGTCTGAGTAGAGTAATGTGAGTACTAGGAGCTAGATTAGAATAATTGATGAACTTTGAGGTTTCAGCATTATGTCTTTTCTTGTAATTGCATGACCATTTATGCTAAAAAAAGTAGGATGATCATGATCAAGAATAATCAAAGAGGACATTTGAGATCATCATCTGGGTTAATTATTAATTTAGAATCAATTCTTCAGCATGAGGTTAAAGATTCCTAATATGATTTGCTTACTAAAGACGGGACCACAAGCAAAAAGAAATTAAAGATGGACCAATTAGGTAATTATTTTAATTTCTTTGTGAACCACACATATTATCAAAAGTAAAAAGTATTAAGACTAAAGAAAATTTTTGTAGAAGACATACTTTATCAATTTTTGATGTCCTTTTCCGAGAATCATATCAGTACTTGATTGCCTGAATAAGTTAATTGAATGAGTAGAATATTTTTGCACCCTACAAGTCTGGCTTCCCACGCCATAATTAGTGGTCCCTGCCCTCATAATTTTCTTTTCTCAACTTTTGTTGATTTGGTTCATAGGTTAAAATTACCTTCTAATTGGTATATTCAGTTTGAATTGTCTACACTGTAAAGTTTATAATAGCACAATTATAATATTTTAAACCAAAAACAGTTGAAATTATTGGTTGGAGCTCTTTTTTCAAACACCTTCCTTTTTTTTATTTGAAAGACACAGGAGAACCTTTCCTATCATAAAAACAAACATCTTATACAAATTAAAAGAAGCCACTTGCTAGCTGTAAAAGTCAAAATATAATTGAAGATAAAAGGTAAATAAACCCAATATCATCAGAAGATTTTTATAATTACCCGAATTCCAAATGCAAAAAATACTGATTGTATTGAAAGACACATCGATTAGATATATATATCTCTTTTACGGAAACAACTTATCAAGATTATAAATTTGACCAAGAAAATTTTCTAGAAGAGAGCTCAAGTTTAGTGGAAAAAAAAGAAGAAGAAAAAGAAGTTCGGAACTCTGGATTTGAAGATGCTAGATTGAATACCGAAATCGCAGAAGTAACTAAGCTCATGTAGGGCTTGCCATACGTGGAATATTTTTTCTCATAGATGTACTAGAGTTACATTGAATGTTACTGTAACATGAATACTGAAATCTTATTTTTAAAATGACCGAAATTGCCAAACTCATTTTCAATTGTATTGCATCGGCAACAGGCAAAGGAAAGATCCTATATTATGAGCATGACAAATAGTATAAAAGAGAAAATGTCATAATAGGAGTAAAGTTACTAGTTCATTTTTAATAACTAAAGCTCTCACATGTTATAGCAAATTGGTTTTAACTTTTTGAATCAAATACGCTTTAATTATTTCTATTTCTAGACTTCTAGTGACATTACAATCCAACAAGTCACTAGTATAACAAAATTTATTTATAAAAATGGCTTGCCCAAGAATATCTAGTGATACCCTTGAAGTGTTCTTGCTATCCCTTTTTTACATTGGATCTGATAATCATATGGCATAGAAATTTGGCGATAGAATCAACTAAAAATCTGACAGTGGTGATCCCAAAAGTATTCACTAGCTGAGGTATTATTTTATGTTTTTGTCTCTAGCTAGCTAGCCAGAATCCTACCAATTAATTGACGAAGTACGGACCATTTTGGATATTGCTAAAAGAGAAAAAGAGAAACCAAACGGAGTGATGGGCCTACGTGAGCTTAAGTTCTGTGTGTGATTCGTCACATTCAGAACCGACATAGAAAAGTCAGAAATAGTTCTATTGGACCGTAAAGATCTCGTTTCTCAATTTCTGTGGTCCCCTTTCAGCATATAAAAAGACAGTAGGCGTTTAGTTGATAAAATTATATACATCTGTTTTGTTTTGTTTTGTTTTTATTTTTTATAACGTTCTAAAATAAATACGTCCTCAAATAAATCAATGTCCAATTGATCTTTCCAATAATATCCCCGTCTTAATAATTTCATGTCATGATTTTAACTGTATGATATGATATTTTACTTAGCATGACAAAGTACAGAAATTAAAAGGGAGATGAAGGAACAAAAACTAAAGTACAGATGAATAGAATCCATGATCGATTGCCCTCAATCAAGATTGGCATGCAACAAGCAAAAGAAATTAAAGAATTGGACTAATTGGATGGCCATCCTTTGTTCATATTCATCATCTAATTATGATGATGATGATAAAGATCAGATTTTTTGGACGAAGATTTGTCAGGTCAAACAGCTAAAATAATTGAATTCATCATAAGGATATATGTATTCTCGGCTAGGGATGGATGGGACAGGGCTTTTATTTTATTTTATTTTTTTATAATCAGATGCACCTAAAAGCGGCAGTGCACTATATAAGTACTTCCAAAAATTCAATATATAACGCCA
>CAMOHE010055594.1:0-18292 GCA_946598075.1 Artocarpus hirsutus
ATATATATATATATATATATATCTATAGTAAGAAAAAAATGGCCAACATAAGACAATCACACTAGTGCAAGTATTCAAAAAGCAACATGAAAATCTAAACAAATCAACCCTTTTTAGTATGTAGTTTAATTTTCTTTTCCTTTGTTGTTTTAACAAAATCTACATTTATTCAATATTGTGATAACTTTTAAGGGGACTCTGCCATCATGAGAAAATCACACAAAAACAATAATTAAAAAACAAATAGTAAACCTTACAAAATAATTAAATTATCTTTTTTTTAATATTTGGTATGTAGTTTAATTTTCTTTTTTCCTCTTATGTTTAATCAAAATATAACTTATTCAATATTTTGATGACTTTTAAATGGGATCCTATTATTTAATTCCATTCCTTTTTTGACTGTGAATGTATTGTGTGCAGGTGGTGGTAGGCATGGGGATCGGGGTGAGCGTGGTGGTCGGGGTGGACGCGGGGGTTGGGGTGGGCGTGGGGGTATGTGTTGGGTAGCTACTTGAGTCATCATTAGAAAAAACATTTTTGCTAACACCACAAATGCCATTTTGCTCCACCTTTTGTAGCTTAGACGTCCAACTTGATCCGTTGCAAATATGAGAACAGTGGTTTGTCACTCTTAATTTGTTGCTTCTATTATTTTGTATACTTGGTACTTGGTAGTGTTACATGTTTATAATGTGTTGAGGGTTTTGGTACCCCGGCCGTAGCCTGACGGGTCCCTCGAACATATTACCGGAGAGGCTGCTCGGGGAGCCTCGAGACGGATTTGCCTCCACCAATCTGACTGGTCAGTTGGATTGGTACCTAGGATAAGCCTAAAACCCTCTTATTCAAGAGGAAAAAGGTTCGACTCCTGAGGAACACACTTCCCCTATGGGAGGCAAATCCGCGTAAAGGCTCCCTGAGCAACCTCTTAAGCAATACGTTCGAGAGACGCACCAAGCTCCGGCCAAGGAACCAAAATCCTCAACATATAGTAATAAAAAAAAAAGGCCAAAATGAGACAATCACACAAGTGCAAGAATTCAGAAAGCAATATGAAAATCTAGACAAATCAACCTTTTTTAGTATGCTTTTAAATTCTCTTTTCCCTTTTTTTTGTTTTGTTTTAACAAAATCTATATCGATTCAATATTATGATGACTTTTAAGGGGACTCTACCACCATGAGAAAATCACACAAATGCGAGCATTAAAAAAACAACAATCAAACAACTTTAATCTTTATATCATATGTAGTTTAATTTTCTTTTTATTTTTATGTTTAATCAAAATCTACCTTTATTCAATATTGTGACGACTTTCAAGGAGATTTCATTATTTAATTTAGTTCCTTTTTGGACAAAAAAAATTATGGGATCTTAATCTAAATCCTACACTCTCTTTTTCACCCTCTAGATATTCTCCTTTTACCCCTCATATCCCTATTTATAAGGCCAAAATGGAAAATTTAGGTTCTTTATTTGTCATTTATAAAGACGACACAATTAAAAGAGTAATTTCATTAATGATATTTCATACCGTTGTATCACAAACTTGTCGCATGTTTGCAATTTTTTCTTTGAACTTCAAATTTTGATAAGTTGCCCTTGAACTTACAAATTTGTAGCAAATCATCCCCTATTGATAGCAATTTTAAGTTTTTTTTTTCTAAAATTGATATGTGATTTTCACATGATTTGTTAATTAAAAGTATAAATGGGTTTTTTCATATAAATAAATGTTAACCCAAATTTATTTTCAAACCAAAGTTAATTTAAAATCTTATATTTTGATAAAAACTTAATTAGAAATATTAACCACAATAAATTTAGGTTTAAAAATATAAAAATGGCCATTCATGTTAATAACCAACTATTCATGTGCAAATTAAATGTCAATTTCTGTCAAAAAACTAAAATCGCTATCCGTAGAAGGTGGTTTACTACAAATTTGTAAGTTTAAAGGGTAACTTGCAAAAACTAAAAGTTCAGGTGGAAAATTGTTAATGTGCTACAAGTTCATGAGGTAATGGCGCCAAATATCCTTTCATTTATTTTAAGTAGGTGAACTTATTTGATCTATTCTCTTATTTGGTTTTTGTACCAATTTTTTAGCTACTATCGCTCTTCAAATTTATTATGGTTTTGCGAATTCCTATTATTTTTAACATGCTTTATATATTCACTTTATCCCATTATTAAGACCATTTGTGAATATGGTTTGAACCATGATTTTGCAATTCAATTCACAAGTTTTGTTAGAGTGATTTTTCTCACAAAATTTGAGCTATAACTAGTTTCAACTACAATTTTTTTTTGGGTGAAATTGTGTTATCTAAAGCTTTGTTTTCTCATCCTCTAGCTGATATAGTTTCTATGACAGGATTTCTGTATTAAGAATTCATATAGGTTTTTTTTTTTGGTTTGTTTTGTTGAAGAGGTTACATGTTAATTGGACAAAATATTTAACTAATGCCCATGAAGTTAGTTTACTTTCATTAATATCGTTTTAGTAATGCACGCACAAAACCAAACATATACGGGTTTTAAAACAAAACAAACTATTTTTCCCCCAAATCTAAATCCAAACACATCTATATATAATCCCCAACCGTTGTACAAGATGCCATTACCTATTAATCTAAACCCTCACTCAAAATGATTACATACTTCTTATAAGAAAATACAATTGATCTCCATCCAAAACTTATGAAGAACCAAACAAACTTTCTAAAGTAAAGTGACCAAAGCGCTTTCATAAATAAAAATCCACATCCTTCAAAAAATAAATTAATAAAAAAGGCACCCGCAACAAAAAAATTTATTTGATATTCAAGTCTAGAATATGAATGCTTGATTTGTCGCTTATCGAATTTCCCCTCTCCTGAAAATCCAAAGAAAATATGCTAACAACGTAAAAACCAGATGCTGTTTTTCTACTTCACGTTTACTCATGTCCCTACTCAAATCCTAAAAATATATTACTAATCTCATAATTTTTTCCTGACTCATTAAGGAAAAGTACTGTAATCGTGCCCTTACTCAACAATTAAATTATGTAATTATGTCCTCATTCAATAATTTCTTATTTTTTTTAGTTCTTACATTGAAAACATTTACATCCAGGAGCTAATTAGACAAAATATTGTGAGAGGGAGGCAGGAAAATAAACAAAGAATGTAATCAACTTTCATTCCAAGTTACTTATTCCATATTATTATTACGACCATTTGGGATCATAGTTTGAACCATAATTTTGTGGTTTGAATTAACAAGTTTTGTTGGAGTGTTTTTTCACAAAATTTAAGCCGTAACTAGTTTCAACGATAATTTTGTGGTCAAATCACGTAATCAAACAGGCTTTGTTTTCTCTTATGTCCTCTAATTGATATAGTTTCTCTAATGAGATTTTTGTTTTAAGAGTTTTTTATTTTGTTTATTTTTATTCATTTTTATTGTCCTTCACCGATGTCGTTTTATAATGCATATATGGTGATTCTGTGCTCATTGATGCATACTAAATTAGTTATTGTTTCAACTTTTCATGAGAGTTTGAGGTTATAGTTTTATGTTCTCTCCCGTAAATAAATAATACATTTCTTTGGGTTAATGCAAATGGTATGAAAGAATGAATAACAATATGTACTTGCTAAGGTACCGAAATTACTTCAAATTAGTTATACATAATTGTCTAATTGCATGGCCATAATTATATACATCTAGGAATTAGAGCCAAGCTATATTTATGTATATTTTTTAATCACAAAGAATTTTCTTATTACTACTCGGATAACAACCCTTAAATTCATTTAAGGCAGCTGTTAACTATATATTATCTCTATTTTTACGTATATATTATATACATATTATGCAACATTTTTGAAAAACCATATATAGTGTGCACTGTTAAAACCTATGTAGTCTACATATTCTACATTTTTTTAGGCTAAACATTCTACAATTTGATTAAAAGAAAAGAAAAATTAATAACTACTCTTTAATATAAAAGAGTGGCAATGTTGTGATAAAACATAAAGCAGTGGTTTATTGTTATGCTTTTTTTTATTAGAAAGTTGAATGACATATGGCAAAGTGAGATGTTATAGACTGATAAAGAGAGTGACCTTGGTATTTGTCTATACAGTAAAAGTCTACAATACTAATTGGAAACATAACTATTAAAACTACCCCCATATATTTTTTTATAGAATATATAAGTTTGGTGTAATAATTCTAATGCTGGATTTCATAGTAGCCACAAAAGTAATTAATTATACAATATGCCCAAAGAAAGAGATCTCCTTGTAGCTTTCAACACATTTGTAGGCCGTTTAAAAAACGGTTTCAACCTTCAGTTACAACTGTAAATAATGTAAAGCTCTTGCATGCTACAATAAAAATCTACATTGTAAAGCTCTCATATGTATAGTTCTCAAAACAAAACTGTTGGTTTCAACTTCTTTTCTAAACCAATTTAGTACATGAGTAACTCACGCAAATGATATAATAATGCTCTTTGCCGTGCTCTTTGCCTTCTATTGGATTAAAAACTCTTGGAAGTTTAATGGAATATGCTTCATCAGTATACTAGCCATGACGAACAATATCAATCAACGCATTATAATGCTTTGTCCACCTTCCATTAATATTGCCAGGTTATGTTAATTATTCATTACATCAATTATACAACTACAAAATATTGCAAATGTTTATGTTTTAACGATTTTATATCATACACATAATTATTAATTTTGCAAAAATCATAAAACTATATATATATATATATATGTTTGGATTGTATTGTATTTATACCTTCATATTTTAATTTCATCTTAGATCCTTATGGTGAAAGGTTAATTTTAACTATAAAAAAGACCTAAATGTCCTTCACATTTTGGAGTTTTGATTTTTTTTGTCCCTTTTTTTTAATTTTTTGTCTTTATGAGCATTTAGGTCTTTTCTGATGAAAATTGACCGTTGACAAATGAAATAAAAAAAATTGAGCATAAATTTGAAAAACAAAAATGTACATGTGATGTGATCTAGAACATAAGGTGCGAACTGCAAAAGTACACTCACCTTCCATTGCAAACATAAGCCCACTACTTTGTGAAAAGAAAATCTTTTCTTTACATGACGTACATAGTAATTAAAATAGAATGCCATCTTGAGAAGATAAAGGTTAAAAATATGCCTCACTGACAAGCAAACTCAACCTTTTCTCTTTCTCAAATAATATCCGTTTGTTAAATTAACCAAAGACCACCAGCATGAGATGGTAAAGATAAAATATTCTTTAAACAACAATAAATCGAGTACAAATAAGTTGATTTAGTGTGTATACTTTTCTTTTTCATATGGAAACTTGGCATGTCAGACTGAGTAAAACCCTTTTGTCAACACCAAAGGCTGTCGAACCTAATCAGAAAATGAATCAAGATGTAATTATTGGGGGTGAACTCGACGCCACTGCCGAGGAACCCTACTCTAGGTGGTCAGCAAACCTGCTCGACAAGAGCTATTAGAAGCAAATAACCAACCCCAATAAGCTTGGATCATCTGTCCAAGGTGTTTTTCAGTGCCCTAAGCTGCGGCATGAATGATCGCCTCCTTGGGTCAGACACCAGCTCAGGTTGGATTTATTTAACTTGCAAGCAGACTGCTACTCACCATCACTCGCCAATAGATGGTGCACGACTTACCGTTGGATGGGAACTAATCCACTGGCGAGGGGCACAACACTTGTCTTCTGCCTTCTGACATGTCTTGATATGACACACGGGTTGTGGGCAAAACCCACCTAACACCCGATTCAAGTGGCAACCTATAAATAGAGCGTATTTTTTTCATTTAGGCAAGTGTGCTCCTTCTTACCCAACTAGCTCTCGTTTTCTACCGAGCAACACCTGCCTTGACCATTGGAGAACCCTTGTGTAATGCCCGCCATTTTCTTCTATGGACACTTATGTTAATTTAACGTTAGAATGTGATATTTTAATGCTATTATTTTTTATGTTAAGTAAATTAACATTTTATTTAGTAATGTCGCAGGTGACAGCAAGTGAGATCGATGTGCTTGGGATGTTCATATCAAAAGTGATGATAAGCTTAAAGTATTTTTTTATTTTTTTATGGATTTCAATTTGCTCTAAATTTATAATCTTTATAACGCTCTAGGGTTATGTATGCCTACAGTTATATTTTTGATGATGACATGAATGTTGTTGCATATTTTCTTATTTTCATAACATTTATGATGCTATGATAATTACATATGTAGTATTTTTATTATAATGGCATTAAGTAATTGGATAATATAAAATGTCCAAGAGAATAATGTGAAAATTAATATTTTTTTTGGGTTATGGAAGTAAATATTTTTGTTATATATAAGTAATCATATATTATAATTATTTTATATTATATTATAATATTATATTATATTATAAGTTTATATTATATATATTATAATATATTATATTATATTATGTTATATTATATAAGGTTATAAAAGAAAGAAATGGCAATCTGCAGTGAGAAAAAAAAAACAAAAAAAAGGGAAATTAAATTAGATTAGGATTAGGGTTTTCTACACTTATCTAATCTTTTCTCTCTTATAAACCTATAAATATATCTCTAACCCACTAAGTCTTCATTCTCTAAATTTCTAGCCAAAAAAAATTCTCTCTCTAAAATTTTCTTAGACACTCTCTCTTTTTTCTTCACGTTTTCTTCCATTCTCTTCCTTATTTTTCTACAAAAAATTTAATGAAATATTGGGTTGTCACTTAGATAAATTGAAGAGAATTGAGAAGAATCATTTTAGAGGTAAGAAACTCATTCTAGTGCCAAGAAAGAATAATTTTTTTGAACTATGTTTTTATTTCGTTGAATGCTTAAATTTTCGCACTATTAAGTGAAAAGACTTGTTTTATATTTATTTTGATTTTTCAAAAGTTCAGTCTACTAAACTGTTTAAATAGATTTTAAAGTTTGTTTTAAAATTTTGTTTGAATTATGGTTTTGTTAATTTGGCATTGATAAACCATGAAAAAAAAAAGATTTGAAATATTTAAAAAAAATTATGCATAGATCTTGGGATATGTTTATCAAATTGTGTTTAAAATTAAACGGTTTATTTTATCAATAATGATAACAAGGCTGAAAGTAATGATTATTATGATGTCTATAAGAGGGCGTTGCACCTTATTTGTGTAACACCCATCAATTTTCATGTAATAGTTATGACAAATATGTAATGGATTAAGTAATATTAAGTAACGACGTTAAGTGTTATTTTTATGATATGTGTATGATGTATAATATAATGGTACTAACCATTTTATTTTAAGTGTTATGACAGGTGACACACATGTAGAATTGATGTGCTCAAGTGTTCATGTTATTAAAGTTGAATGTTTAATTATTATTTCATGATAATGTAATGTTTTGGATGATTTTTGGTATGTTAGGGCAGATCGACAGGTCGGACCATTTAGTTCGGCAGTCCGATGGTATATCATCAACAGGCCGAACTTCAGGAATCTGCAAGCCGAAGTGGGACATAGGCAGGCCGATGATAGCTGACGAGCAATCAGCAAAAATCTCTCCCAATTTGTGATTGGATAATAATTTTTGAATAATTAGCACATTTATGGAATAAATTTTTCAGTTTAGGAAAATTTAAGTTTGACTTGTGAATTAATTGAATGCATTTGATAAGTTTTCCTATTTTACAAAGGCAAAATATGGTAAGTTTGAAAGATTGGTTGACTCTTGCCAAACTCTCCTCAATTTTTCAGTAAGTTAGAAATTCCACTTTTGCCAATAACATCATCTTTTTGGCTTATGTATAAAATTAATAAATCATAAACTCTTGGTTTAGCACATCAAATAATTATTTTTAATTATTTTAATGTACTATCATAACATTACATTATTATGTGTTTTATAAATAAAGCACATAATTTTGTGCATTCACAACATTAATTATTTCTAAGGTCTTACGACTATTAAGACCTTTAAATTTACGTGTTAATAAATGCTGAACTTGTACTTTCTTAAGTACTTAGCTAAGTCATGAGGGAAAAACCCTCAATTAATCATAGTTATTAATGTTTGAATTTTTTGGGTCCTTACAGTTATGACAGGTGATGCTCACATAGAATTGATGTGCTCAAGTGTTCATGTTATTAAAGTTGAATGTTTAATTATTATTTTATGATAATTTAATGTTTTGGATGATTTTTGGTATGTTAGGGCAGATCGGCAGGCCGGACCATTTAGTTCGGCAGGCCGATGGTATCTCATCGGCAGGCCAAACTTCAGGAATCTGTAGGCCGAAGTGGGACATCGGTAGGCCGATGATAGCTGACAAGCAATCAGCAAAAATCTCTCCAAATTTGTGATTGGATAATAATTTATGAATAATTGGCACATTTATGGAATAAATTTTTTAGTTTAGGAAAATTTAAGTTTGACTTGTGAATTGATTGAATGCATTTGATAAGTTTTCCCATTTTACAAAGGCAAAATATGATAAGTTTGAAAGATTGGTTGACTCTTGCCAAACTCTCCTCAATTTTTCCAAGATTATGCACACCCATTTGGGGAAAAATTTGCTATCAAATTCAGAACTTAATTTCCCCATGAATCACTCCATTTCACGTAAAAATAATTCTGATTTAAAAAAAAATAGTTGACCTCCTCCATCATTTTTGTTTTCACATAAAAAAAAAAAAACTCTCCCTCAATTTCCTCCATTCCCATGAATTGTGCCTTGTGATTAATTAGAAAATTCTGATTAATGTGGAGAGTGTAACGTGTAATGTAAACGAATTCATTTTTTGTACGTTTTGTCTCTCTCTCTCCCTCTCACGTGTTCTCTCCCTTTCTATTTCATTCTTCTTCTCTTCATTTTGTTCATATTCCTTCTTCTTCCTCTCAAATTCCCTTGCTATTATTTGTTAGAAATATTGTGTTTTCTTTGGGTGAATTCAAAAGAAGGTTAAGAGAAATCATTTTGAGGTAAGCACACATTTTTTTGGTATTTTTTGAAATTGTATCTCTCCTCAGTCCGACTATAATATCTCTATCTAAAAATGCCGTTTTGCTCTGAAATTTTTATATGTTGTTCATGCATGTGTTATATGATATTCCTCCAAGTTTCACATTATTTCAATTTTTTCTATAAAAAGTTATGAATTTTCTTCTTTCTGCCACTCGCTGCTAATTAATGTTGATCAGTAACGTTGAATTTTCTTTATGTTCCAACCCCCATAACTTTGCTATAAGTTTCCGTTTGCTCTAAAATTTTAATATGATTTTCATGAATATGTTATAGGATGTTGCTCTAAATTTTGTGTCATTTCATGTTATGTAGGTTGAGATATTAATTGTTCATGCTCTGCACCTAATAGGAATGTGTTGCTGATTGTTTATGTTGTATAAAAATGTTGTTTTTTTTCATAATGCAAATCAAGGATATTTTGCACGAAATTTGGTGGATATGTTTACATATATGTTAAGTAAAGGACTGGAAAATATGGTGATGATTTGATTAATATTTTATGAGTTATGGAGTTTTTATTGATGCTAGGTATTTAGACTGTTTAAATAGTAAATTTGTTAAACTTTTATTGTGTAATATTTTTGTATGATTATATGATTTTATATGGTGATGAGAAATTGTGGAGGCAATGTATTATATGTGAATATGATGTCATATGAATTTTGAGGTTTAAATAAATTTATTTAATTGTTTGGGAATAATTATTGCATGTAATTCACTGACTAAATTGTTTATGGCTATTTTTGTCTCTGCCATCTAATGCACGGTTTGAACTGTATAAAATTTATTTAAAGGTGATTTTTGGATATGTTATAGTTCTATGTGTCTATTATATCTCTTAATTTTTGTAGATTTTTCTATGGTATGAAAATGTGAAAAAATGGACTTGAGATAAGGATTGTTCACTGTGTTATGGTTGCTGTCAAATTTTGGTATGTAAGATGTATGACTTGTTTTAAATATTAAATGGAATTTTTATGACTAAAGAAAAATCATGTTCATGTGTTTATATGTTGACTTTGTTCTTGCAAAATTTGGTGCTCAAATTGTGTGTAAAAAAAATAAAGTTATTAAGTTATGAATTCATAAAGGTCAGAAATGTATTTGTGTTAATAGTTTTGTTTAAAATGCTTTTAAGTTAATGAAAAATGTTATAATTTATATTTTTAAGAAATGAATGTAAAAATGATGTTATACAAAATGAATGTTATGTTGTGGTGATTAATTCATTGAAAATAAATGTTAATTGCCATTTTATGAATGTATGACATGCACACAATGTGAAGTGAGCACATCGAGACCGCGGCATCGTCATCTACAAAATACGGTTAAGTAAGCTTTAAGAGGTAAGTACATTCTCACCTGCAACATGATGAATTATGAAAAGTATGAGTTTATGAATAGTTTGAACTCTATGTTCATGATGGTTATACATGATGTATTATTATGAAAGTTTATGCATGTTTTGATGATAATGTTTTTCAAAGCATGAAAGTATAAGTATGTATATGTATCACATAAATAAGTGTTGCACACCCAATGTTATGATATGTTATGAGGTCATGTTTGGTTTGGGAATAGCTACCCCTCTCCTCTCATGGCAGCGCGCCTATGATGATGATGATGATGCAACACTTGGGCCATTAAGATAAAACGAATAAGTTTTAAAATGGTCGATATAATGCAAGATATGTTACTTATGAAACTGTGCCTAGAGCACTATTATGATGATGTTCATGATGTTTATGAAATATTTTAAGTTGTGAGATTTACAATGTACTTACTAAGCATTTGCTTATTTAAGTTTATGTCTTGTTGCAGATAAGGGTAAGAAAACCATGGATTAGGAGGAGGACCAAGGCGGGCGTGTGAGCTAAGCAAGATTAATTGCAAATGGAAGACGCCAAGAAAGAAATAATTTTTTTATGAAATAAACTATGTTTATAAATTTTGAACTTTAAGGATTTAAATTATGTTTTATAATTTTGAGAATGTTTATTTAATGGACTTTTTTTATTTTATAAATTTTCTTCTGCATTTGAAATTTTAAAACTTGTTTTAAGCAAAATAATAATAATAATAATAATAATAATAATAATAATAATAATTTTATAACAGTTCGGCCTGTCGACCATTACTTGTCGGACTGTCGAAAAGTTTAATCGGCCTGCCGGTTGCCATGCATCGGCCTACCGAACTTATTGAAATTAAAATCCATTTTTGTAAAGCCTCGAGCAGCCTGCCGATGGAAGGTCTTCAGCCTGCCAGTCGAGTTCGGCTTGCCGAAGTCACAAGTTCGGCATGCCGAACTGTGTAAAAAATTTTGACCATGTGTTTTTATGAATTTACTATTTTGGTGAGATAAACTATTTAAGGAATATTTATAAATGAGTAATATATTGATGTATATTCATATGTATATAAAAAAAAATTCATGAATCCTGGGTTATGTTCTCAATCTATCTTTTGAATTAAATAGTTTATCATATAAATAATAGTATTGTGAAAGGAAGGTAACGACATCTGCAACGTTCGAAAAAGGGGGTGTGACAGTTTGTTGCTTGATCGGTTTCCTCTTTACCTCCGAAAATGTCTCTCTTCTTGTTGCAGGTATGTCCGAGCAAGTAGAATCGAGCATGGAAGAGCCGTCTACCATACGTAGCCGCACGTGATGTTGATCCGCCGCTAGATTATAGTAAGCATAACAATAATTATTCGAGAAAAAGTTTTTTTTTCTTTACCAATAAGTACTTCTATTGATAGTGTTTGTACGTATTTTAGCATTAGACTTTATTGAAATTATATCAGCATTAAATATGCAAAATTGACAAAAACTTATGTAGATTTGATAGTTAAAGTAGAACCTCATCGGTAAAACATTTTTAAGGCTCTCTGTAATATTCTCCTACAAAATGTGGAAAACTTAAACAACTCTAGCTTATGTCTTTTTTTCTTTTTTTTTTTTCAATGAAAATTTACCCATTTGAGTACTATCAGCAATGCCCATATGTTTAAACCAAAGGACAAAGGTTATATATTTTATAGGGCAAAGGTTATATATTTTATAAGGTCCAAAAGATAAAATTGAAAATTATATTTTAGAAAAAAGAGAAAATTTTAACAAGCCAAGCTTATTTGAAAAAGAGTATGCGCAAGGTATTTTATGTTTTCATTTTTTCGGACGCTTGGATATTTTATGGTGGTGGATATTTTTTGTACTAAATAGTGGATATTGTGATTTATGACATGTTTTTGTTGGACAAAAAAAGTGGACTTTTGAAGCATTTGTGATTAATCTTCCTGTGAGCTGAGCACTTTTGTTGGCGAGCTGAATTTTGGATTCATTGATTTATGGCATGTTTTTGTTGGCAAAAATGAGCTAATCAATTTGTTGGCATGTGTTTTTTTTTTCTTCATTTTTTTAATGCTCTAGTACTTGCTACTTTACCTATCTTAGTTAGTTGTACTCCAAATCTCTGCAATTCGGTTTTTTTTTTTTTTTTTTTGCTATGGATGATCACCTTTAAAACATCACTAAATACTTTTTCAGTAACTTTTATGTACCATATAATTTAGCCACTTCCCAGTTAACAAACAAAGGGAATCAACATGTTCATGAGGTTTTTTGTGTTTGTTTTCTTTGCTCTTCTCCCTTTTCTTTATTTCTTGTAAATAATATGGATCAAATGGTTAGTTTGTTTTGTTAATCAATGATGCCAAATATTTCCAGTTCCTGGTAGTTGTGTAGTTGCAATATTGCAATGCTCAAATTTTAGAAAAAAAAAACTTAGAGTTTGTTGTTTAGTATTTGTTGTAAATATTTCTTCGATATATCTATTCTTCTAATATAATTAAATTACAAAAGGATTGAACTCAATGCAGAAGTGACAATACGATTACAAACACTAGTACGCGTATTTGCATGAGTCAAAAAACTAGTTTCTTAAAAAATGGGATAACCTGTGCTAGGCATGAACAGGTTTTTGATCATATCTTTTAAATATGGCAGGAGATATATAAACAATTAGCCAGAGGCAAGCTTTGAGGAAGGACTATTTGATTTTAGATTCTTGTAGTTTTGCCGTTGGCGCTGGTTCTTTGGTTGTTGTTATTTTTCCAGTTCAACATCGTTAATATAATTGATTGACCTAGCTAATGTGTTTTCCGTTAATATAATTCTAACGGAAGGAGCAACTTAAAGAGGATTCTAAATTTTAAGAAAATGGATATTACAAGATCAAAAAACAAAAGAAAATAGATGTTCCATTTTGAAATTTATGTACCCAAAATTATAAGTACTATAGTTATGGAAAATAGGAGGGGGAGTGGTTAGTACCTACAAGCCTATACTTGCTTCTTCTTTTTTTAAGTTAAAAAGGGATTGTCGATGTCTTTGCATCCTCTAATATACTAAGACTATAGGTGGAACGATAAGAGATCTTGACATATATTTTTATCTATTAGTATCTAGAAAATCTTAGTCACAACTGCACAAGCCATATTTAGCATGCCTACTAAAAGGCAAAATTACAACCTCACCGTCGACGAAAGGAATCGTTCTTAGATGATAGAAGAGAAAACCTTGATAAGTCATCCTCTTGCAATCATACCACAACCACTAGTGGTCAAGCTTATAGTCACTTGACTACCATACTTGACAACATCTTGGGGATTGGGAGTTAATTAAAAGAAAATCAAAGCCCGTGTTTGATAAACACATATAAGTTGATTCCCTACCAACTCCCCCAGGGAGGGAGACAGAGAAGGGGCAGCCCTTTATATTTTTAAAATTAATCCTTTTGTTTTTACGGTTCAAGTCGTTTCCTGATGAAATTGTTGTATATTTGTTACCTTTTATATTGTTTGTCGTTTTTAGATTTTACTATTGCTTATGTAATTGAGATCATTTTTCTCCAGAATGTCGTTTCTAATGATTGTTATGTAATAAATATTGCAGTTTTCCAATCTATGTCGTTTTTCTGGTTCACGTCATTTACGAAACAATCTTTTTCCAGTGGTTGTGGGTGTTCTTTTATCATCGTCTTCGAGTATGATGTTTTTAAATTAGGATTGTTTATTGATGCCGTTTCCTGATATAATAGTCGTATTTATACCTGTGCTTTTTTTACGTTGTCAGCATTTTTCTACTCCGTGTCGTTTGTTTAATTATTTTTCTTTGTCGCTACAGCTCTAAGTTTCTTTTAGTATTTATTCAATGTTTTATCCATGGTTGTGGCTTTATATATAGCTTTTGTTGCTCTATCTAAGGCCACCTTGCTCCACATTACGTCGTTTTTATTCCGTCTCCAGTTATTCTAGTTTTACGTGGTGTCGTTTTTATATTAGATATTGTTTTGATGTTTGTTTGTCGTTTCTTGATGCTGCCTTCATTTTCCTCTCGTCGGGTTGGGGTTGAAGTTCTTTTGTAGTGGCCAAGTCAGGCGCCCCTATTCGGCGCTTAACAATAAATCTCTAATATTTTTTTCTTTATTTTTTGCGGAAAATCTTAGGCCGTGATACACTTAATTAGAAAAATTAATATAACAGTGCCTTTACTCAACATTTGAAATATGTAACTATGTTCCCGTTCAATAATAAGTTTTCTTTTAACGTTTTCTTAGTGCTCATATTTAAAAATTTTTTAGGACTCGCTACTTATATGATCACAAACTAATCAACCAAAATATCATGAAAGAGAGATAGAGGGAGAAAAAAATATGAAGATAAAATTTTATTTAATATGTTTATTCAAAGGAAAGTAAACAATCTAAAATACATGAGGTTTCATGCAATAGATTTCGCTACTCTTCATAGACCATACCACACATATGGTCCGGCCATACGCAGCTCCAATGTTTAAGCCTAATGCCATATTTTACATGGCCGAATCTATAGCATGTATCGTGACTACATGGGTTGAGGTTGACTTGGTACGATCTGAGTACGGCAGCTACTTCAGTCGTCATAACTAACAACATTATTGCTAACACAACAAACACCATTTTGTTCCACCTCTTGGAGCTTAGACGTCCACCTTGAGCCATTGCAAATATGAGAATATTGGTTTTTGTTACTCTTAATTCGTTGCTTCTATTATTCTACTTGGTACTTGGTAGTGTTACACACACACATATATATATAATATATATATATATATATATATAGTAAGAAAAAAATGGCCAACATAAGACAATCACACTAGTGCAAGTATTCAAAAAGCAACATGAAAATCTAAACAAATCAACCCTTTTTAGTATGTAGTTTAATTTTCTTTTCCTTTGTTGTTTTAACAAAATCTACATTTATTCAATATTGTGATGACTTTTAAGGGGATTCTGCCATCATGAGAAAATCACACAAAAACAATAATTAAAAAACAAATAGTAAACCTTACAAAATAATTAAATTATCTTTTTTTTAATATTTGGTATGTAGTTTAATTTTCTTTTTTCCTCTTATGTTTAATCAAAATATAACTTATTCAATATTTTGATGACTTTTAATGGGATCCTATTATTTAATTCCATTCCTTTTTTGACTGTGAATGTATTGCGTACAGGTGGTGGTAGGCATGGGGATCAGGGTGGGCGTGGTGGTCGGGGTGGATGCGGGGGTTGGGGTGGGCGTGGGGGTAGGGGTTGGGCAGCTACTTGAGTCATCATTAGAAACAACATTATTGCTAACACCACAAATGCCATTTTGCTCCACCTTTTGTAGCGTAGACGTCCAACTTGATTCGTTGCAAATATGAGAACAGTGGTTTGTCACTTTTAATTTGTTGCTTCTATTATTTTGTATACTTGGTACTTGGTAGTGTTACATGTTTATAATGTGTTGAGGGTTTTGGTACCCCGGCCGAAGCCTGGCGGGTCCCTCAAACATATTGCTGGTGAGGCTGCTCGGGGAGCCTCTACACGGATTTGCCTCCACCAATCTGACTGGTCAGTTGGATTGGTACCTAGGATAAGCCTAAACCCTCTTATTCAAGAGAAAAAAGGTTCAACTCCTGAGGGACATGCTTCCCCTACGGGAGGCAAATCCGCATAAAGGCTCCCCGAGCAACCTCTTCAGTAATACGTTCGAGGGACTCACCAGGCTCCGACCAGGTAACCAAAACCCTCAACATACAGTAATAAAAAAAAAGGCCAAAATGAGGCAATCACACAAGTGCAAGAATTCAAAAAGCAATATGAAAATCTAGACAAATCAACCTTTTTTAGTATGTTTTTAAATTCTCTTTTCACTTTTTTTTTTCTTTTGTTTTAACAAAATCTATATCGATTCAATATTGTGATGACTTTTAAGGGGATTCTACCACCATGAGAAAATCACACAACTGCGAGCATTAAAAAAACAACAATCAAACAACTTTAATCTTTATATCATATGTAGTTTAATTTTCTTTTTCTTTTTATGTTTAATCAAAATCTAAATTTATTCAATATTGTGACGACTTTCAAGGAGATCGAATTATTTAATTCAGTTCCTTTTTGGACCAAAAAAATTATAGGATCTTAATCTAAATCCTACACTCTCTTTTTCACCCTCTAGATATTCTCCTTTTACCCCTCATATCCCTAGTTATGAGGCCAAAATGGAAAATTTAGGTTCTTTATTTGTCATTTATAAAGAAGACACCATTAAAAGAGTAATTTCATTTATGATTTTCATATACTGTTGTTAATTAAAAGTATAAATGGGTTTTTTCATATAAATAATTGTTAACCCAAATTTATTTTCAAACTAAAGTTAATTTAAAATCTTATATTTTGATAAGAACTTAATTAGAAATATTAACCACAATAAATTTAGGTTTAAGTATATAAAAAAGATGATTCATGTTAATAATCAACTATTCATGTGCAAAGTAAATGTCATTTTCTGTCAAAAAACAAAAATCGCTATCCATAGAAGGTGATTTATTACAAATTTATAAGTTTAGAGGGTAACTTGCAAAAACTAAAAGTTCAGGTGGAAAATTGTTAATGTGCTACAAGTTCATAAGGTAATGGTGCCAAATACCCTTTCATTTATTATAAGTAGGTGAACTTATTTGATCTATTCTCTTATTTGGTTTTTGTACCAATTTTTCAGCTACTATCGCTTTTCAAATTTATTTTGGTTTTGGGAATTCCTATTATTTTTAGCATGCTTTATATATTCACTTTATCCCATTATTAAGACCATTTGTGAATATGGTTTGAACCATGATTTTGCAATTTAATTAACAAGTTTTGTTAGAGTGATTTTTCTCACAAAATTTGAGCTATAACTAGTTTCAACTAAATTTTTTTTTTGTGTGAAATTGTGTTATCTAAAGCTTTGTTTTCTCATCCTCTAGCTGGTATAGTTTCTATGATAGGATTTCTGTATTAAGAATTCATATAGGTTTTTTTTTTTTTTGGTTTGTTTTGTTGAAGAGGTTACTTGTTAACCGAACAAAATATTTAACTAATGCCCATGAAGTTAGATTACTTTCATTAATATCGTTTTAGTAATGCACGCACAAAACCAAACAAATACAGGTTTTAAAACAAAACAAACTATTTTTCCCCCAAATCTAAATCCAAACACATCTATATATAATCCCCAACTGTTGTACAAGATGCCATTACCTATTAATCTAAACCCTCACTCAAAATGATTACATACTTCTTATGAGAAAATACAATTGATCTCCATCCAAAACTTATGAAGAACCAAACAAACTTTCTAAAGTAAAGTGACCGAAGCGCTTTCATAAATAAAAATCCACATCCTTCAAAAAATAAATTAATAGAAAAGGCACCCGCAACAAAAAAAATTTATTTGATATTCAAGTCTAGAATATGAATGCCTGATTTGTCGCTTATCGAATTTCCCCTCTCCTGAAAATCCAAAGAAAATATGCTAACGACTTAAAAACCAGATGTTGTTTTTCTACTTCACTTTTACTCATTTCCCTACTCAAATCCTAAAAATATATTACTAGCTCATAATTTTTTCCTGACTCAGATTAAGAAGTATTGTAATTGTGCCCGTACTCAAATAAATAACCTATTTAATGGTGTCTTCTTTATAAACAACAAATAAAGAACCTTTAGATTTGGGGATTATACACTTAATTAGAAAAATTAATATAACAGTGCCTTTACTCAACATTTGAAATATGTAACTATGTTCCCATTCAATAATAAATTTTCTTTTAACGTTTTCTTAGTGCTCATATTTAAAAATTTTTTAGG
>CAMOHE010055595.1:0-13205 GCA_946598075.1 Artocarpus hirsutus
AGAGTTTTATACTGTAGCAATTTTTTTTATTGTTACTATAACATGTAAGAATTTTTTACTCTTTATAAGTGAGTTTGTGGTGGGACTGAGTTGTTCCTACCACTCCCAAACACTCCCTTAGTTTATTAATTTTCAATCACTTTTAAATGCTTGATTCTTAAAATTTTGCTAAAAAACAAATAAAATTCTTTTCTTTTTTAACAATATTAAAGATGTTTATTTTTGCACCCATTTCAGAAGCAGTAATTATTTTCGCTCTTAACGGAGCAATGGTTCGTTCAATAATTGCATCTGAACAAAAATAGATCTAGCAACACCTCAGATTAGATTCGCCGTTTTGATTCATTCCATCATTTTAATTCATTCCGTCAAAATCAAACGTCGCTTGAGTTTGCAGATTTTAAAATAAAAATAGTGATTATTTAATAGCATACCATGAAAACATTCATACAATATCAATGAAAAGCATATTGCTAAAAGTTGATTAATTTAGAGTCAGGAAACATGTTGACCATAATCAATTGTCTGCATAAAATTACTATTTTTCCCGTAGTTCAGCGGAAGTAACTAACTTGTTTGCCAGTTTTTTACGAACTCATATAATGTGTAATGTATGTTATTTCATGTACCGATTTTTACTTTTTCCAAATATGAGTGCTTCGTTAGAAGAGTTTAATCGAAACCTGAAGTGAAAAAAGACCGACAGTTAAGGATAACCATCGTTTTATCAACAAAAGTAGGCAACGTCGCCGTTTTGTTAACCTTGTAATTTCCGACCTTACAAGACAACGGCAGAAAAGAAGCACCTTTCTTGTAGCATTCCACCTGCAATCAATAACAGAGCCAGAAAATAATTTCAGCAAAAACACTGTAAAAAAAGATACTGTTATAATTATCTTATAAAGTGAGGACACAATTTAAATTCTATACAAATTAAAGATAAAATAAAATAAAGTTTTAAATGTGGGTGGGGACATGCATGCGGCAACACCAGTGCCTGAAATCATGTTTTGCGACGCTTAAATTTGTGCTAAAAAAATCCGAAGAAACTACACTAACATTACGCATTGCTTCTTCTTTCTAATCAAATCATATTCACATGATAATATTGATATTCGCAAATTATTACAGAAGAATTCACCACATTTTTACATGACATTATAAAATCAACGGCAATGACCATCTCATGTATCTAGCAAATTTCATAAAAATTTGAATTAGAGTAAGCATACCGTGTCTAAGATTTCATCATCCTTCTTCAAGCCTCCAATGGCATAAATTGCATCTCCAAAGATAACAGCAGCAGAGTATCCCCGACAATTGTTCATAGAGTTCCCCCTTCATCCATGAACCCTTACGAGGGTCGAACACCTCAACCGTAGACACTATTTCATCACCATCATAGCCGCGGATAGCAAATCTGCCAAACAGGTATTCCATGATTTAGCTCTGAAAAACATACGACTCAAGCAAAAATAAAATAAACAAAACAAGACTAGCACTCTGTAGTGAACTGATATTAAGGGAGATCAACTCACAATTTGTCACTGAGAACGGACAGGGAATGACAACCTCCCTTTGTTGTCATGCTCCCAAGTTTCATCCACAAGCCTTCTTGAGGGTCAAATCTCTCCATTGAACTGAGATTTCAAGGAAAAGATCATTCAGTCTGACAATCCGGGAAAAACATGCATAAGCACCCGCAACACAACATCATGCTTGATTAAAATCGGTGAATTGCAATAGGCTGCTTGCCAAGCTATATAAAATCATCGGATCTTGGCTCAGCTTTTACCTCTATAATATGGGTTCATGGGTAATCAAAAACTACCAATCTACAAGATGTTAATTGAAAACGACTCCCGATAGGGAAATCTCAAGAGTGGAAAGAAATTTCAAAGCTAGAATGGCACCATACTTCAGATAGTTCTTTCCGCATAAACTCTAATGATAAGTTAGTTTTAGGCTAATTAATTAGATGGTTCTCACTTAATATTTTTGTTAGTTTTGAGCAATTTATAAGGATTTGATAGTATTCTGTGTTTTTTTGTAGGTTTTGAGGAAAAATGATGCATGATAGCAAAGTGCGGGACAAAACGGACAGAAAATGAACAAAATTGGACTTGGGATGAAAATGGAGCCTAGACGCCAGCTTATGGGCGCCTAGGTGCTCTTACTGACGAAGTTCCATACAAAAACCCGAGAGCAAAGTGCCTAGATTTTTGTTAGTTTTGAGCAATTTATAAGAATTTGATAGTTTTTGTGTTCTTTTGTAGGTTTTGAGGAAAAAAGGGTGCATGATAGCAAAGTGTGAGACAAAACGGACAGAAAATGAACAAAATTGGACTTGGGATGAAAATAGAGCCTAGACGCTAGCTTATGGGCGCTTAGGCTCTCTTACTGACGAAGTTCCATACAAAAACCCAAGAGCAAGCGCCTAGATTTTTGTTAGTTTTGAGCAATTTATAAGGATTTAATAGTGTTCAGTGTTCTTTTGTAAGTTTTGAGAAAAAAGAATGCATGATAGCAAAGTACGGGATAAAACGGACAAAAAATGAACAAAATTGGACTCGGGAAGAAAATGGAGCCTAGACGCCAGCTTATGGGCACCTAGGCGCTCTTACTGACGAAGTTCCATACAAAAACTAGAGAGCAAAGCGCCTAGGCGCCATTCTATGAAGGAGCATGATCAACACTGCGACGCCAAGGCGCCAATTCGAAAAATGGTATACGGGTCTGTGTAGCGCTAATTCTGGCGCCTAGGCGCCATTGCGAAGCCTAGGTGTCAGAAAATCAAGCCTAGGCGCCGTTGCAATTTCAACTCAAATTTCAGCATAATTTTGCTCCAAAATTGCCTCTCTAAACCCTAGCGTATAAATAGAACATTATAGAGGGTTGGAGCACGAATTTTTGAAAGAGAGAACTTGCAGAAAAAGAAGGAATGACTCACTACTTTGGAGAAGAAGATCGGGGAAAACCAGGAAAAATGTTTTTCACATACGAGAAATGTGGAGCTGGTAATCCTGTTGCAGAAAATGCTATTTTAATTTTGACTTTTGTATTCAGTGGACGTTATCAGATTTGCGAGCACATAACAAAGATAAATTTATCCAAATGTTAGGTTTACAGTTTGAGTCCGTATAGCCTTATAAGGAAAAAATAACCCTATGCCTACAAAATAAAAGAAATAAAGGAAAATAAATGAGAATTCTATTTATAAACCTTGTAAACCTTTTTTTTTGTAATTCTTTAGATATAATCTGAAATGCGGTCCCTCGTTCTTCCATCAAATATTTTGTTTTTTCCCAGATACTCGGGTTCAAATACCCATGAATTCGCTGTTTGTTTACTGGTCCAATTGCAGGTGTCTGCATCCTCACAGACATGTCTATTTCACCAAGCCTCTCTCTAAGATAGTGCCTAGATCGTTATGCCTTTCATGCGGGTCAGAACTTACCCAACAAGGAATTTCGCTACCCTAGGACCGTTATAGTTACAGCTGCCGTTCACTGGGGCTTTGGTTGCTGGCTCCCCTGTCCTCAAGCGGGCGATATTTTAGTAGGTAAATTAACGCCTCAGATGGCGAAAGAATCATCGTATGCTCTGGAAGATAGATTATTACGAACCATACTTGGCATTCAGATATCCCCTTCAAAGAGATAACTTTTGGAACGAGCAGTGTATTCCTTCCAATTGTAAAAAAAAAAAATAATACTCACCAAACAACTATTTGGAATAGCATTCTTTGATAGTGCTATGCTTGCAACCGAATATGACTCCTCCAAGATCATTTTTTCTCAGATTCCTCCAATTTGAGTTGCAGTTCGAGGTCCATTGAGATGGAAGCTTTTCTGTCAAAGTGAACGTCCGAGTCTTCCTCCCCGCACCCATTCTGTTTTCCAGAAAGGACACAATTTATATCATTCTCTAGTCAAAATCTTTCAGTAATTTGTAGCATCTCACAAAGACTTAGGGACGGGGTTACATTTCCCTAACCCACTTCAGTTTCTTAAACGCCAAGAAAAATAAAACAAACAACTTGAAAGCAAATGAAAGATGCTTGATGGTGCTAAAATCTGATGGAGGATTAGTAATATCGAACACATAATAAGCAAAGCAGTAACCAGGAATCAATGCATCGCGTGACAAATTAATAGTAGTAAGGTTTTCCTTTTCTTCGCTTTGCTTAGTCTAGTAAAAATGAAAGATCGTTCCTTTTTTTTTTTTTTTTTTCTCCTAATCGTCTTTGTTTAACTTTTTGATAATAGAAAGACAAATACAAGCTAATATTGAGAAATCAAACGTAAAAGTACATATTTTTTAACCAAGAATTTAGCATAACTCTCAGAATTTTCTCAGTGTTTTCTTTTTCTCTTCCAAATTACACAAAAACATCATGAATACAAGAGAAAGCAAGCATATTTATAACTCACACAAAAAAAAAAAGGAACTTATTTCAAATCCAGAAACAATTACAAACAACGAAATAGAAAGAAAATACGGAAAAAAAAAAAAAGAAATTCCAGACAAACGAGGGAGCTCTTTCAACATAAATTGTTTCTCTTTTCCTTACTTGATAACCAGAAAATTGTAATCTGCTTTCTTGCATGAGGAAAACAATTGCAACTAAAAATAGAAAAAAAAAATTATTACCATAAAATTACGAAGAAAATTTTCAAAAAAAAAAAAAGAAAAAAAAAGCTGACATGCAAGAAATAGAAGTCTATAAATGATCAAAGACGTTCAATCATTTTCAAAAAAGGAAATACGATCGTTTACACGCAAAGGAAAAGCATTCGAGAATGGTTTCTTTACCTAGAGAGAGGGCAAACAGGGGAGGATTTCGGAACCGGCGATCGTCAACTTCAAGCGAGGTTGGAGCAAAATGCAGGTCCGAAAATCGGCGTTTGTTTCTCGGGAAAATTAGAGAAAAAAGATGGCAAAAGATTCCCAGAGGAGAGTGGCCATTTGTAGAACGGAAAATGGAAATGGGAATGAAGTGTTGCATTTTGCAGAGCCTGAAACTGCAAAGGGCCTCGTGAGAGTGGAGCGGGAAAGTTGGGAAGGCACACGAAGTACCGCGAAATCGTACCAACGCCCTTGCCTTAATTAAGAAAAACCAGCTTGTTGTCCTTCCAAATACACCAAGCAAGCATATAATGATATGTTTGTTTCACCCTGTAGACCAAACAATATTTTCATGGGTATGTAGCATTATTATTGTACATTTACAATAAATTTGCCTCTAACTTTTTTATTTTGATAAGTTTTTTTTTTTATACAAAGAAAAAAAAAAAGAAAATACCATCATTTTCAAGTAGAGTTAAGCATGATTTAAACTTTCAATTTATGATTAAAATAAAAAGACTTACAATTAATAAGATGCACTCTTATAAATTTATAGCAAATTATCCTCAATTAACCCAATCAAAAATCAACAAATGATAACCTTTTTGCTTCAAAATAAATGGTTACTTTTTTTTGTTTATAAAATACCCCGCTCTGCTTAGAATTCGATCATGGGTCCTTAAATCTACAACCTCTCATCCTGGCCACTTGGCTAATCCTAGTAGTGCCAATAAAAAGTTACGGATTAGACCAGGCCAGACTCTTTTTCGCATTGAAAACCCAAGTTTTTAGTTAACTTCGTTGAAATTGCCATTGGGTATTTATTTAACGACAAGCTTTCTTGTGGGAATCGGAACTGAAATGTCACCACCCAAAATATAGGGCCGCGACTGATCAAAACTTATCGTACAATAAAATCGGATTTAAATGACCTAAATTCAGAACATTTGAGGAATTCTCTTGGAAAAATTAATAAAAATAATATATCCATCTTACAAAGACTTAAATGTCCATAAAAGTAATAAAAACAACTCGTGTATAAAATTTTTCTGAAAACATTATAACACTGAAGACTGACTCTGAGACAAGTTGAACGCTATAGTTATGACAGATATAGAATAACAGAAAATTACTTAAGTTAAGCTTATACCATTTCTATCGCTAATCCGAGCAACACCGCTCATCAATGAGAACTGCTAACCATGATATGCTAACTCAACCTTCAAATGCTTAGCACCTCGCTGGCAAAATAATCTCCTGAGATCGTCACAAGCGTCTAACCCGGCACGCCCCTTACGAAGTACCTGTCTGCTCGCTAATCCGCCTGTCTCTATTCACAATCCCTCTATCCACTGACTTACTTGATTTGGATCCTTATAGCTGGACTATGAGATGGAATTTCAGGTACCTGTCAAGTCGTTTCATGCTCCATTGGGTTCTAAAGCGTTGGCCAACTAGATTCCCAAGTTTTTGTGGCTAAAACACTATGATTTCTTAGGAACAAAAGGTCATGTACCTTTGTATTTGTGGCTGCGGAAATTGAAGAGGAGAAGAAGAAAGAGTAACAATGGAGTAACGAAGAACATTTTTGGTTAAAATGAATTTTCCATAATATAAAAGTCCAAGAGATGGTCAAAAGGCCGTGTGGGGAATTAAGAATTTCATAATGTCCAGCTGTAAGGACCATACGAGGATCCGTGGAAAACTTAAAATCAAAATACTAATCTTCATCACAATAGGGTTAAAAGCGTAATTTTAAAGAGGAAGAAAAAGAGAAGAAAGACAAACTGAAGTCAAAATTAAATTTTTCAAAAAAGCTAAAATAACCCATTTTTCATTTTCAAATACACATAAAATAAAAATACCGCCAAATCTCTAATTTAGCACACGAACAATACACAATTAGTCAAATTAATTCACTAATTGCACTTCTTAATTTTTCACACGTTATACGATATCTATTATCTTTAATAACCAACAAGTTTATAGAAGAAAATAATTTTAATTAAATCTTATAGTTTTAAAATATAATTTAACTAAAGTTCTCATTAACTTTTTAGTTAACTCAACGGAAGTTGCCTTCTTAATTTTTAATAGTCGGCAATATTGACTTATAAATATTCTTCGGCAGCTTCTTAGAATTATTGCAGGCTTGAGTTGCATAATATTTAATTCTTCGTTTTCAACGAAAGTGCCTTTTCCTTCATCAAGCCTCCATTCGCTTATTTCAAGCCCTCATTGACCCTCTTGGCGATAATTATTGCAATCGTGTGAATAAATGTGATGGTGGTTTTGTTCTCTACTTTCTTGTTAATTTCCTGATCTTAATACAGAATTTCTCTTTCTGATCACATGAAGATATTGGAGGCTTTTGCGAGCTAGCAGTCTGGTATAGACATTCTATTCTTGATGTTTGAAGGCGATTAGCTTCTAAATTCATGTCAGTGTTTTTGGCTTCTTGTTGTTAATTTCTACCATGTCTTTACAGGATCCTCCTTTTGGTACTACATGGCTAGTTCTTCGGCTGTTCCCACTTTCAAGTACGATGTTTTTGTTAGTTTCAGAGGCGAAGATACTCGCAACAATTTTACCAGTCATCTTTTTGCTGCTCTACGGCGAGCAAAAATTAAAACCTATAAAGATGACGAGGAACTAGAGAGAGGAGATGAAATTTCACTAGCACTTGAGCAAGCTGTAGGGACGTCAAAGATTTATGTGATCATTTTCTCTAAAAACTATGCGTCGTCCTCGTGGTGCTTGGATGAACTTGTCCACATACTAGAATGCCGAGAAAAATACAAACAAATCGTTCTTCCAATTTTCTACCGTGTAGATCCATCAGTCGTCCGACATCAGAAGGGGAGATATGAATCTGCATTTGTCGTTCATGAAGAACGTTTTGGAAATAAAATGGACAAGGTGCAAAAGTGGAGGGATGCTTTGAGAGCAGCTGCAGGTCTAGCTGGATGGGATTCACAGGTCATTAGGTAGGTTTGATTTTATATGACTTTTTTGTTTATAATTTTATGTTGTTTGCTTGATATATTAAAGTCTAGAGATAACATCCTACTACCCATGTTTAATGTTTCTACCTCTATTTAGTGTAGCCCCTGTTTAATTATTGTGAAAATTTTGGCTACCTGGCTGTATGTATATTGTGTGCGGTTTATAAAGTGCGAAAACCACATAAGCAAATATGATAATCAGAATGATTTTTAGTAGTTTTCCGCTACAATCATCTAGTAGGACACAATCAGTGTCTAGATACAACTACTTGCCCGCAAGATCTGGATCTCTTGACACCAATCTTGCATACGAATCATGCACGAGCAAAGTAAAGGTTTCGAATTCGTTAATGCAGCCACAAGTTGATCTGCAGAGGAGACATGAGCCACTCTAAGGTGCCATTTTGAACTTCATGTTGTACATAGTAAAAGCCTACGGCAAAATGCCTTGCGCCTTTGTTTGCTTTCTATTGTTTTAAAGCTTCCTCTGATTGCTTAAAGGGAGCGTATAGGACATGATATTAATTTTGATTCATTAGAGGTCCACATTGATTCCGGTTATAGGCAATATTGGGGCCTTCTTTCCTTTTTTTTCCCAATATGTAAACCCTTTGCCGACAATAAGGGCTTGAGAGTAATTCAGTTCTTTTATTGGGCAGTAGAAATAAATAAAATAGTCAACAAGACACAAATCTTAACACAAGTTACAAAATTTTTTTAAGTCTTTTTTTTTTGGGTGAAAACTGAAGCTTTTTTTAATAGATTATCCAAACACTTAGGGCCAAGCCAAAATAGCTTCCAAAAAACTCTGTAAAATAGACCATTGTATATGATACTTGCTTCAAACACAAAAAACTCCGTAAAATAGACCACTGTATATGACGCTTGCTTTGAACACAAACACGTTGACACAGATATATATAAACATAGGTATGCTATTAGTTTATATGTATCTTTACATATTAGTTCTCATGTATTTCTTTGCCATTTTGTTATAATTCTTTTATTCTTACTAACTACTTTTACTTCATACATGCTAGGTCTGAGTCCAATTTGGTTGATGTAATTGTCAAAGCTATTTTAAGCAAAATGAATCATGCTCCATCAAGTGATAATTTCAATCGTTTAGTTGGAATTACTAAACGAAGTGCACAAATTGAATCCTTGCTAAGCATTGGCTCCCTCGACGTTTGGAAAGTAGGCATCTGGGGCATTGGTGGTATAGGAAAGACGACTCTTGCGCGAGTTGTATTTGACCAACTCTCTCGTGAATTTGAAAGCTGTTGTTTTCTTGCAAATATTAGAGAAGAATGGGGCAGAGGCAGAAAAGAAGACTTAAAGAAAAGATTGTTTTCTACACTATTAGAAGAAGAAAATCCCAATATAGGCACCTTATCGTTTGGATCAACTTATGATAAGGCTCGACTAAGCAGAAAAAAGGCGTTCGTCATTTTGGATGCTGTGGATGATTTAGAGCAGTTAGATTTTTTAGTTGAAGATTATGCTTGGTTTGGCCCTGGAAGTAGAATCATCGTAACAAGTAGAGACATGCAAGTGCTACAGCAAGAAGTTAACAAGATATACAAAGTTGAGAAATTAAATCAGGATGAGGCTCTTTTGTTATTTGAAACAAATGCTTTTAAAAGGACTCCTCCTACAACAGATCTTTCACGTCTTCTGGAAAGGGTGATATCTTACATTGATGGTATTCCGTTAGCTCTCAAAGTTTTAGGTTCTTTTCTTGGTAGCAAGAAACATGAATATTGGGAAGAGGAATTAAACAAGCTAAAAGAATGCCCCCATCGAAGAATTGAAAGTGTTTTGAGAGTAAGTTATGACGGATTAGACAAAAAGCAAAAGTCTATATTCTTAGACATCGCTTGCTTTTTCAAAGGTATGCGTAGAGAACATGTTGAAAGGATACTGGATGCTTGTGGTTTGTTTTCAAAATCAGGAATTGATGATCTCATTGATAAGTCTCTCATTACTGTCAAAGATGATAACATACTTTGGATGCATGATTTGGTACAAGAAATGGGATGGGCGCTTGAACAGTCTATTGAAGAGCTTTCAAGGCGTAGGAGATTATGGAATCCTGAAGATGTCTACCATATCTTGAAAACTAATACAGTAAGTATTGTTGACTGCGTTGAATTTCATTCATGAAAAATTGCAGTAAACGTTTTTTTTTTTCTAGCACTAGTAATATTGTTATTCAATAATCAATTTTGATTTCTAGACTTACTAGTATAATTAATTTTCAGTACTATCTGCTTAATCATACTTTGTGCTTAATTGTTAGGGCACCGAGACAATTGAGGGAATAGTTCTAGACATGTCGAATATCAGCGAAGTACACTTCAATCCTGGTGCATTTCAAAATATGTATAAGCTAAGATTGCTCAAAATTTATCATTCCAACAATCGAAAGAAGTGCAGAGTGTTTCCACCCAGAGATCATGATCTTCATTTTCTTCTTGATTCGCTTAGATATCTCCACTGGGATGGTTATCCTTGGAAATCTTTTCCGTCAAGTTTTAGGCCTCTATATCTTGTTGAACTTACCCTGTCTCACAGCAAAGTTCATAAACTATGGGAAGGAAAGCAAGTAGTAAGTTTTGAACATCTGTGTTTTCTATCAATAGACCATATAGAATGTCTAATGTAAATTCTAAAGTCTTTTTTATTGTTTTTTGCTTCTTTTTTTCTACAGCATCTTGGGAGCTTAAGAAAGATCGATCTTAGTTACTGTAAGCACTTGAGAAGACTTCCAGATCTGTCTCGAGCTTCAAAGTTAGAGCATATATATCTTGAATATTGTACTAGTTTACAAAAAATTCCTTCTTATTTTCAACATCTCGAAGAGCTTAAAACTCTTGTTCTTGAGGGCTGCTTATCTGTGCATAAGTTTCCAAAGATCTCCCAGAGTATTGTGTGTTTGGTATTGAGCAGAACATCAATCGAGGAAGTTCCAGCCTTGTCTGTTGAGCACCTCTCTTGTCTTGAAATATTAGCCCTTAATTATTGCAAAAAACTCAAGAGTCTTCCACGTCATATCTCAAAGATGAAAAGTTTGAAGGCGGTTACATTTGAAGGAACTGCTGTGCATTCTTCATCAAACGATACGCTCCCCTTGTGGATGCAAGGAGTAGTTACGCCTTCACAACTAAGCCTTTATCAGTCTTCGGGTAAAAAAAAAAAATAATAATAATAATAATTTACTAACGCTCTTGTCATGTTTTGTTTTAATTCTTGTGTTATATTGGGACATTGTGATTCTAAATAAGCTTTTGTTAGACATAATGTCTTGAAAGTAAAATGTTGTAATATAGTTTTGGACACATTTTATTCAATAAAGAGTTTATTTATTATTCATATAACAAATGTTGTCTTCTTTATGTTCATTTCTGGTAAATGTATAATAAACAAACAAAAGTCTGAAAATGTTGGTCTAAACCTTTAAGAATCGTGCATATGATGGACATATTATGCGGAAGACATGAATCTTAAAGGTGATGGTTTAAGTCATAAGATATGCAATCAAGGGAATAAAGTTAGGCACTTTATTCATGCTAAGATTGTTATGTTGTCTACATTCTTAACGGAAGATGGCTTGTCTTAGTTATCGAAGTGAGACTCCGCAAGTAAAAATATTGGTGCATTGTCATAGGTGACGAAGTATTGGATCAGAATATAAAAGTTGAATTGATTTGGTTAATAATTCTGTTTATGCAAATCAATTCACTTTAGACAATTATATGTGTTGTTTATTAATCCTGAAATAACTAATTGGCTCGTATTCTTGACTTATGTCTTTTGATGTAACAAAAGGTGACGTCATGACTTTATGATGGAATGCGTATACATTGGAGACATGACTCTTGATTGACGTAAACTCGTTATTTATAGATATAAAATCTATAGCTCTTTTTGTAAAGTTAATAATATTCTCTTATATGCATTATCTTGTAATTGGAAGACTAAAGCACTTAACCATCTAGATATATAGGTGTAACAAAATGGTATGCTATCATGGATAGTAAGTATTCTAATCGTGTGATAATATAATATAAGATAAAAATAATCAGAAAGGTAAAACGAAATTTATACTTAAGCTGACTATGAATGTCCTATGGAGATAAAACACATTATGATATGCCATGGACAGTTAGCTTATTAAAACTTCATAATTTTATATAGTTCGAGAATGCAACTCTGAGCTTTTAGTAGAGTAACGTTAAAGTTGATAATTATAAAATATGTAATTGGGATATTGTACTTTATAATTATAAGAGTTTGAACTATATATGTCTATTAGGTCCTCTTTGCTAGCTCATTATAAATCATATAACAATACAGATATTTTTTCCATATATTGTTGATTTATGTTAAATTATTAGATTGGCTGAAATTCGATAAGAATAGATTTAATAATTCATGTTAATTTATCGATTGAATTAATTTTGTAAATTAATTCAAGATAAACATGTTGAATTATTTGGACAATATTTTATTTTCTATGGGATTATCTAAATATGATTGTATTAATCATATAACTTCTTTATTAGGTTATTTGAATTAAAACTAAGGCTTTACTTAAGATTCTCAGGTGGAAAATAAGATATTCGTAGGGATCAAAATTACCGTAAGTTTGGCAGGCTGATGCGTCGGACTACAGATAGAGTAAGTTCGGCAGGTCGATTTCCCAAATTGGCTTGCCGATCGTGCGATAATCTGTATACGTATTTTTGATGCATTTTCCATAAGAAGTTAATCCATTCTCAAATTTTAAGGTCTAATATGAAAAGGTTTAACCCTAAATCCAATCACTATAAATAGAGGTGAGTTTTCTCAATTATTTAAATCATTTAAGAAGTATAGAGTAAGTACTCTAGTTTGAGAAACTCTAAAACTTTCTGAGAGCTATTGTTCAATATTAAGAACCTTAGTTCTAGGTATTTTCAAGTGGTTGGAAGGAGAGTCACCAGAGTAAAAGCTATACGAAGTATGACCACCCTCACTCTGATTATGGATAGAGAATATCAAAGAAGACAGTTGGTTGAGGCTTATCTAGGACGTTTTTCTCTTCACAGATTGTTACTGTAAGCACTTGAGAAGACTTCCAGATCTGTCTCGAGCTTCAAAGTTAGAGCATATATATCTTGAATACTGTACTAGTTTACAAAAAATTCCTTCTTATTTTCAACATCTCGATGAGCTTAAAACTCTCGTTCTTGAGGGCTACTTATCTATGCATGAGTTTCCAAAGCTCTCCAAGAGTATTGTGTGTTTGGTATTGAGCAAAACATCAATCGAGGAAGTTCCAGCCTTGTCTGTTGAGCACCTTACTTG
>CAMOHE010055595.1:13225-32149 GCA_946598075.1 Artocarpus hirsutus
TTCCTTCATAAACTATGGGAAGGAAAGCAAGTAGTAAGTTTTGAACATCTATGTTTTCTATCAATAGACCATATAGAATGTCTAATGTAAATTCTAAAGTCTTTTTTATTGTTTTTTGCTTCTTTTTTTCTACAGCATCTTGGGAGCTTAAGAAAGATCGATCTTAGTTACTGTAAGCACTTGAGAAGACTCCCAGATCTGTCTCGAGCTTCAAAGTTAGAGCATATATATCTTGAATACTGTACTAGTTTACAAAAAATTCCTTCTTATTTTCAACATCTCGATGAGCTTAAAACTCTTGTTCTTGAGGGCTGCTTATCTATGCATGAGTTTCCAAAGCTCTCCAAGAGTATTGTGTGTTTGGTATTGAGCAGAACATCAATCGAGGAAGTTCCAGCCTTGTCTGTTGAGCACCTTACTTGTCTCGAAATATTAGCCCTTAATTATTGCAAAAAACTCAAGAGTCTTCCACATCATATCTCAAAGATGAAAAGTTTGAAGGCGGTTACATTTGAAGGAACTGTTGTGCATTCTTCATCAAATGATACGCTCCCCTGGTGGATGCAAGGAGTAGTTACGCCTTCACAACTAAGCCTTTATTAGTCTTTCCCTTCACAACTACGCCTTTATCTGTATTTGGGTAAAATAAATAAAAAAAAATTACTAATGCTCTTATCATGTTTTGTATTAATTCTTATGTCATATTTGGTAAGGGTGATTCTAGCTAACTTTTTTTTAGACATACTGCCTTAAAAATAAAATGTTGTAATATATTTTTGGAGACATTTTATTCAATAAAGAGTTTATTTATTATTCATATAACAAATGTTATCCTCTTTACGTTCATTTCTGTTAAATGTATAATAAGCAAACAAAAGTCTGAGACTGTCGGTCTAAACCTTTAAGAATCATACATATGATGGACAGATTATGCGGAAGACATGAATCTTAAAAGTGATGGTTTAAGTCATAAGATCCGCAATCGAGGGAATAAAGTTGGGCACTTTATTCACGCTAAGATTGTTATGTTGTCTACATCCCTAACAGGAGATGGCTTGTCTTAGTCATCGGAGTGGGACTCCGCGAGTAGAAACATTGGTGTATTGTCATAGGTGATGATGTATTGGATCGAAACAAAAAAGTTGAATTGATTTAGTCAATAATTTCATTTGTGCAAATCAATTCACTTTAGACAATCATATGTGTTGTGTCTTAATCCTGAAATGACTAATGGGCACATATTCTTGACTTTTGTCTTTTGATGTACCAAAGAATGACATCTTGACTTTATAATGGTACGCATATCTGTACGTTAGAGACATGACTCTTGATTGACATAAACTCGTTATTCATATATATGAAATCCATAGCTCTTTTTGTAGAGTTAATGATATTCTCTCATATGCATTATCCTGTATTTGAAAGACTAGAGAGTTTAACCATTTGAATACATAGATGTAACTAAATAGTATACTATTTATAGATGGTAAGTATTCTAATAGTGTGATAATTGAACACAAGATAAAAATAATTAAGAAGGTAAAAAGAAGCCGACTATGAATATCATATGGGGACGTAACATATTATGATATGTCATAAACAATTAGCTTATTGAAGCTTCGCAATTCTATATAGTGTAAGAGTGCAGCATTAAGCTTTTACTAGAGTAGCATTAGAGTTGATAATTATAAAATATATATATGAGATACTTTATTTTATAATCATAGGATCTTAAACTATATATATCCATCGGATCACTTTTGCAAGCTCATTATAAATCCCGTAACAATACTGATGTTTTTCTTACATATTGATGACTTATGTTAAATTATTAGATTGGCTGAAATTTAATAAGAATAGATTTAATAATTCATGTTAATTTATCACTTAAATTAATTTTGTAAATTAATTCAAGATAAACATGTTGAATTATTTGGGTAATCTTTTATTTTTTTATAGGATTATCTGGATATGACTATTTTAATCAGAAAACTTTTC
The DNA here is from genome assembly GCA_946598075.1 of Artocarpus hirsutus. Lineage (NCBI taxonomy): Eukaryota > Viridiplantae > Streptophyta > Magnoliopsida > Rosales > Moraceae > Artocarpus > Artocarpus hirsutus. Next base: position 15,224 of record CAMOHE010055595.1, read on the forward strand.
TATTGGGTTATTTGAATTGAAATTGAGGCTCTATCTAAGATTTTCAAATGGAAAATAAGATATTCTTAGGAAGCAAAATTATCTTAAGTTCAGCAGGTGATGGGAAACTTCGGCTTGCCGATGAAGTAAGTTCGGCAGACTGATCTCCCAAATCAGCTTACCAATCATGTGATAATGTGTATATATATTTATAATGTGCATTTCATAAGAAGTTGATCAAGACTCAAATTTTGAGGTATAATCTAATAAAGTTTATCCCCAAATTTGACCACTATAAATAAGAGATGAGTTTTTTTAGTTATTTAGATCATTTGAGAAGCATGAAATGAGTACTCTAGTTTGATAAACTCTAAAACTCCCTAAGAGTTATTGTTCAATATCAAGAACCTTAGTTCTAGGTATTCTTAAGTGGTTGGAAAGAGAGTTACTAGAGGAAAAGCTGTACGACATGTGACCACCTACACTTCGATCGTGGATAGAGAAATACAAATAAGACCAGTTAGTTGAGGCTCTTCTAGGACGTTATTCTCCTCACAATTACTACTGCTTTTTGGTTAACAAAAGAGGTTAGTAAGATATGTCATTAACTTATGTATTTACCATATCAAATTTGTGTTTTGAAAAATACTTTGTTTTAAAATTTTTTAAAATTCTGTTGCGTATCGTTTTTTTAAGAATTGGTATCAAAGCCTGGTTTTTACATTGATTTGTGGGCGTTTGATCATGCTATATACATGAATTATGTCATCTTATTCTCTCCTATGCTTGAATTTGATTTTTTAAAGAGTTAGTACTCTAGGGTTTCTATATAATTAAATATTGTCATGAGATTATATGGGGAATGTTTAATTAGTCATGATTAATTAAATTATTATTTAATTATTTATTGGTTAATTTGTGCCCGTTATGGTTCCTTAGAGGTTATAATGTGTATTTAGATTTTTCATGTAATTAGATGGTGGTCTATCATCACTGTCTAGGAATTATTATTTTAATTTTAAATTTGTAAAAATTTGTAATTAAATAATCATTTAAAGTGAAGACAGATCTAGAAGATGAAGATGATAAAGCTCCATCGTTTTTCTATGTTTATAAATTTTTATGTTTTTGAATTGTTGAAAATAAAATTGAAAAACTACTTAAAAACTATTTTCTAAAAAACGTGAGTTTAGCTCGGTTGGTAGGCCGAACCTATCGGTTTGGCAGGTCGATAGTCGCAGATCGATGGCCGAACTTCTAGTTCGGCGGTGTCACATCTTCTTATAAGATCGTTATAGTTAAACTTATTTTTCTTATCTTTCTATCTTGTTAAAGTACGAAAAATAATACTCTGAAATGATTTTCGTAATTTGTCAGAAATGATTTTTTTTTAACTTCTATAAATTTAGGAAATTATTATTATTATTATTTTTGTTTTAAACAATAATAATTTTAATATTTGATATGAGTCTAAAATCCATATTGCGAAATAAATAAGAGTTCCAAAACAATCCTCCAATCAAAATCACCATCAAACAAAGTCTTGAAATTTATTTAAAATAAATATATTTTCCATTCCAAGATCGTTCTTACCGTTTTCCTATCGCATATCGTCTCGCATCCGCCCCAAGCTTCTCCATTCTTACATTATTCCTTTTCCCTTATCTGCAACATGAATTAACTTATATAAGCAAAGCTTAGTAAGACACTTGTATCTCACAAAAATAATTTATTTATTTATTATTTTTTTCTTTTTTTGGTCATATAACAAACATCATCATAAATATAAACATCCTTGAAAACATTTTAACATTTAAAAACCATCATATAGTGGGCCCCATATTGTACCATCATAGCACGCTGGTCACAGAAAGAATGAGGTAGCTAGTCCCAAACTAACCGTGACAAAAAGTCTACTCACCGGACAAAAGACCGCTCATCGGTCATCATCAACATCAAGGGTGTACAACGCCAATTTAAAACATAAAATATATATTTATATATATACATTAGCTCAATTGTTACTCGAGAAGGAAATAAGAACCTCTTAAAAGAGGTTTGAGGTTTGAACTCGAGGGACGCGAAAGAAAAACCCTGAGGGGCCAGAGGGGACAGTACGGATGAATGGGCGGCACGGGGATGGTCTACCAATAAGAGCCATAAGTCCAGGGGCCCTACAAGGTGGGTCCTATGGAGGCTTGAGGGAGTACGCCCGGGTCGGATGCCACAGGCAGGCCAATAGCGGGGCAAAACGTTTTCAAAAATGTGTATTTTTTTAGTGCAGTTTTTGATTTTACTGTTGAGACAATTTTGAGAAACATGAATTTTATGATGACCAGAAAAACAAAACTTTTAATCTATGAGGGATTGAAGAATTAAAGATGGATGCCAGATAAAGAATGATGCCACTTGAAGATACAAGATGAAAAATCGATAATATGTTTAGATCAATCTTTTTTAATCTTTATTTTTATTCTCTAGAATGAAACCATGTTATTACGGCTATTTATTTTATTATTTTTCTTGTGGCTTTGTATGTTGCTTTGCTTGTTTACATTATAATATGACTTGCTATGTATGTTGATAATATGCTATATAGAATAAGGAGTGCCGCTCATTAAAAATTGTTCATGCATGTTGACATAATACCTTGACTTTTAAAATATTGCATGGGTGAAGGCTTTCGAAGAGAGGATCTATGGCCTTTGTCGTTGGTCCATAAGTAGTGCATGATGGTTCCGATCCTTACGAAAAGATTTCATCATGTTCTGGGTTTGATATTCGAAGGATAATTTATTTTAGCATGATTCATCGTTGTACACCCCTAGGTGGCGGTTATAAATTATAGATAAAATTATTGAAATGATGATTATACACTCAAGATTAATTTTATTATTAATCTCCCTTAGGAGCTCTGTTAATAAAATTAATGGCCAAAGAAAATGATTGTTAACATATGCTATATTAGACGGGTCTTGGAGGGCATATATTAATCGGAGGGGATCTGTGTTCCTAATTGAATTTGACAAGTCTCCCCTAGGCGGCTTGTTGGATTCTGAGTTGGGAATTATCATTGTAAGGTTATGATTTTTTCAAGGTTTTGACATATAAACATAATTGTATGTTTACTTGTTTGCGTTATCTTTGATATGGAATGTTTACTTATATTAAGTATATGAACCAGCTACCTTCAAATAATTTCTTGGACAAATTAGTCACACTTAAGGGGGAGGACTAAGTAGAATAAAATTATTCAGAGGCTAGGCTAATTATGTGGGTAATAAAGAAAATGGATAATAAGGCTCAACGGGATAACTAGTGATTAAATGATGCCAATGGTAGGCTTAAAAAGCTCAAACGGTCCAAAAATGGCCTAAATCATGTTCTTGATGTTGTGTAGCTTAGGATTTCGCCTCGAGTGGTTATCAGATAGGTTCTAGCATTCATTTGAGATCAAAAATATCACTTAATCAACATAAAATTCCTCTGAGCGTAGAATACTTAGGTGATCAAGGTATGAGTGCTCAAAGTGCTCAAAGAATCACAGCATGATAAACAAATCATAAGAAAAACAAGAATAGACCAACAATAATTGTTATCCCCTAAAAGTCATATTCAATTTCAACCATTGTCTTATCATTGGCCTCCTATGATTCAAGTTAAACAATGCTCATAAGACACAACTTTCCTATCATAAGTACTATCAAATGCAAAGAAAAAAAAAAAACTAAAACTAAACTAAAATCTAATTAAACCATAATGACTGATTGACATAAACAAAACATAAAGCAACACACCACCCCCAAACTTGAACAATATATTGTCCTCAATGTAAAAGAAAACAAAAATGAGCAAGAAAAGAACACTCCCTAAACCGAAGGTTGCGGCAGCCTATTTCTCCTCGTCCTCATTCTTTTCATTATCTTCATTGAAAGTAGAGACTGTGGAAAAGTTGTCCAAGTTTATGTTCAGATGCATGGCCATATGGTTCATCATTTGTGCCAGGTTGCAGATATGATTTTAGTTTTTGAATTTTTTTTTAGCAAGCTGAGCGTCTTGATGTCCCCTAAAAACCTGGAATTGCCACAAACAAGACTTACATCATGATTAAGTTGCAAAATAGACTAAAACTAAAAGAAACAACTAACAAACTAAGTAATATGATGGAAACTAAAATTAAAAAGGATAGAGAGCTTTGTTGCCTCCCAAGAAGCGCTTATTTTATAGTCATCAGGTTGACTCTCAAAGAAGCGCTCATCAAAGAGCATCTTTTGCCCATAGTTAGTGTCAAACAACACCACATATGGGTCTTGGTTGTAGATGCCTTCAAGCTTGGCGAGATTTAGAAGTGATTTGCACGTTGCACTAACAACATATGTCTTTAAATGATGTGCTTTTGACGAGAACTTCATTATTGGCTCGAGCTTGGACAAGGTGAGATATGATGGTGGGGACGTCCATGGCCAACACGAATCAGTTGGTGATCTATATATTGGAACCATTGATGAGCTCAAATCAACGGTCTTATACGCTTCTATATCTTCCAACGACCGTGGCTTCTCCTAATATAGGAATTCCTCTAATAACCCTTCTATTTGCTCTTCTCTTTTCTTTTGGCTATCCATTAGCATGTTTGTGATTTGGTCTTCATAAAAGTCATAGTTTTAGATAGACTCCTCTTGATTTAGTAGGTGTAGATTGTTGTTGATCGAGCAAGAGCCCAACTTAGCAAATGGTTGAGCTAACACAACTTCAAAAGGTTTTTGTTCTTCGTCTTAAGGTTCTATTTCCTCTAACGGCTCAAACAAAACCACATCCTTTATTATTTTATGGTTACCACAAGGATTTGATGTTGTAATTTTCTCCTCTAGATGACTCTCTAAAATTGTACTCTTTAAATGGATTTGTTCATCAAGATATCACCTAGAGTTGGAAATTTCATGACTTCCTTCAAGAGTGGCCTTTATGCTCTAAAGCAACTTCCAAAGCTGTCTTCTCTTCTTGATATTGGCTACAGGATTGTTCCATCATGTTGTGATGGATATTCCATGAAAGATTTTGGTGCCTCTTCCAGCAGGAATTATGCCTTGAAGAATTCCAATGCCAATGATAATTAAAGGCTGCCATATCCTCCAATAAGTAGTAAGCTTCATCAACAGTTCTTGAAAAGAAAGAATGACTGTCGGAAACTAAACCTTTTTCCACCCAAGTTCTAGCTTCAAAATGCAATCCTTCAATAAATATTTAGAGAAGAGCCCACTTTGGCAGGTTGTGATGTGGGTACTGCTCAAGCATACCTTTAAATCGCTCGTAAGCTACATAAAATGGTTCCATATGTTGTTGGGCCAAACTTGTAAGGATATTCCAATGAAACATCATGAAGTTCCTTAGAAAACAAATGACTTAAAGAAAAAAATTAGAACAAATAAAAAAAGATAAAATAAATAAAAAAATGTTCAAAGGAATCTTAGAGCTAATTGATATCGATATGCTAAAAACTTGTTGCAAAAAATCTGCAAGTGCACAGAATCGTAGACAAGTAATAATGAATAAGTAGAGTATCATTCTTACGAGGATTGTGTTAATCTAGCTAAGTACCGAAATTGGTTAACTCTAAAATTATTTGAACAATCAAATATAAAATAGAAAAATAACAAAACAAAAAAATATAAATGAAAACCTAAATAAATAAAAGACTAGGGCATCTTATTTCACCTCAATTAACCATATTCAAATTATCTAATTTAATTAACTGATGTTTACTCCTATGTCGATAACGAATTTCTCTTAGGTAGTTATTAATCTTTCTTAAGCATTAATAATTTATCCTAATTAGTAAATTTCTTACATCTCTGTGGAAACTCTAAACTTATCAAGATTTATTAAGAATAAGAAATTCACCAGTTACACAAGTCTCATAGATATCTCTATCCAATGATGATCTTGTGGCATTCAATCATGGTCTAATTTAATTATCGCTTCTCAGCCTCAAATTAAATCACAAATCATGCAAAATGTGCGCAAACTTTTGCAAGCATTAAGATTAGATTAAATACTTAGCGTAGATAATGAATAAACATCGAATCAAATTAAATTAAATTAAACTGAACATTCATAATCTTGCTACATCGTAGCCCTAAAATAGAGAAAATTAGTTCATAATGAAACTAAAAATCATCCTAAATAATATCTTAAACATGAGGAGTAGAAGAAAAAAACTGTATGTTTGGATGTGAAGATAGATTTCGTCTCCGGGTTGCACCGTTCTTCTTCTCCAAAACTAGTGAGTTCTCTCCTCTTTTTAGTAGTTTCTCACGTGCTTCAACCCTTCATAATGTTCTATTTATAGGCTAGGGTTTAAAAGGCAATTTTGGAACAAAATTATACTGAAATTTGAATTGGGATCGCAATGGAGCCTAGGCTCGATTTTATGGCACCTAGGTGTCATGATTGTAGTGCCAAGGCACTATACTTGCCCATGGATTCTTTTCGAATTGGCGCCTAGGCGCCTTCTTTGTAGCACCTAGGCGCCAAGATTGTAGCGCCTAGGCGCTAAACTAGTCCTTCTAAATGACGCTTAGGCGCTATGCTCTCGGGTTTTTTGTGTGAAACTTCATCTGTAGCAGCACCTAGTCGTCCAATAGTTGGCATCTAGGCTCCATTTCCTAAGTCTACTTTTGTTCATTTTTTGGTTTGTTTTGCCCCATGCTTTGCCATTATGCATCGTTTTCCTTCAAAACCTATAAAAGAACATAAAACACTATTAAATTCTTATAAATTGCTCAAAACTAACAAAAATATTAAGTGAGAATCATCTACTTAATTAGCCTAAAACTAACTTATCAGTACCTCACATCAAGAAGGTCTAACTTTAACTTTGCTTTCAATACCTCACAACAAGGAGGTTGGTATGACACTTTCTTTTATCATCTTTACTTTATCTTTTTTTTAACGTTAATGAGCATATCAAAAGCTAACACATTATATGCAAACACATCTGTAAATCATAATTGTTCTCTTTGAAACCTATTGCATAACAAATGCAGCATAAAACTTATAATTAAACTGTAAAACATTATGCATTTAAAAAAAATACAAACATACTTTCAACATAATTATTGCAAATGCGTTGCAAACTTTTATTTGATCTTTTAAAACTTTATGCATATCAAATGCAATCATGTTTTAACATAATAGTTGCAAATACATTGCAAATCTTGATTTAAACTGTAAAACTTTTTTGTATAACAAATGCAAACATACTTTTAAAAACAACTTGTATAACAATTGCAAGCACGTTTGCAAACATATATATATATGTATATAAACATTTGAAAATTGTTTACTTCATCCTGTAGGTTAGGTCTAAACTTACTTGAACTACGCTATAGTGTTCTGTATTTCGTTTCTTTTCTTTTTATTAGTCGGCCTCTGTGTCCCGATTAAACGATAGTTGACTCATTAATTAACTTTTCTTATTATCAACCTACTCAATTGATAACATAACTAAAACATTGAACATTCATTTCCTTCTAACTTAACTTGGTACTGTATCAGTTTACCCTTCTCTTTACTTAGTACCCCGTTGCTTTTAACTGTGTAATCCACCAGGTTACTGTACCTTTTACTTAACTCCATAACCTATCAGGTTATCACTCTTTTTACTTATCTCTGTAACCCATTGAGTTACCTTTTTCTTTACTTGACTTTGTAACCTACCGGGTTACCTTTCTTTTACTTAAACATCCCTTATTAAATTTTTCTTCTCATCTGATGGTTTCATTATGTAACATATTACAGAACTTTTTTCATCCAAGAACGTTTCACTGGTTCAGAGTATTTGACTCCGCTTAAGCCATTTTCTTAAAAATAACGATTTTACCCTTAATGGGTTTTTCACCCAATTCATAACCTTATGAAACTCATTGCTTAACTTTACTATTCCATTACCTACATATCATGAAAAAATTTCCGCTAAGGGGTGTTTTTCGATATTAGGCGTTTCGAGTCCATTTTAGCCTTTCTTTTTTTTTTTTTCATAAAATGACTATTTTGCTATTAACATTTTTCTTTTATTTTTTCTTTGACTAAACTTTGAATCCTTAAAGACTTGGCAACTCTTGTTAACCAATGCCTTCAGCAATGTAGAAACCTAGCGTTCCCAGGTGAAAACTAATTTTCACACAATTTTATAGTTTTGGCCTGAAATACAAAAATATTTACATTTTTACCCTCAGAACAAAAAACGACCACTTTATACCAAACGTTTAGTTTTTTACAGGGAATAAAATTTCCAAAAGTTCCATGGTCAAATTCCAACCATTTCATAACGTTTTCGTTTCTTGAAATTTTATGCCTAAAATTTTGTAAAATTTATAGCTCCTAAACCAAGCAGAATTTTAGAAAACAGTTCATGTGGTCCTAACAGTTTCGATGAGTTATACAACTTTTGAGTTTTAACTTTTCTCAAATTCTAACAATACAAGAGACTTTTTGGTTGATTTTTAAATCTATCAAACTTTTACCAAACTTTACAATTTAGTCCTTTTAGAATTTTACAAAACTTTATTCACAAAAGTTGTTTCCTTCACTGTGTTGGTAAATTCTATGCCATATTTGGGACATAAATTGGCCTCTAAGGCCCACTAAATCATCATTTCTTAAAAACTAGCTAAACTTTGCAATTTGACAAAGTTTAGTAACTTTTTCATTCTTTTGCACAAAACCCTACTTTTTTTTCTTTTCCATCATCATCACCATCATCATAGAACATAAACCAATTATGCTATAATATCCATTTACATGCCATAGACTAAAACATTTTATCAAACACTTAGTATGTACATTTTTAGCTTAAATTTTCAAGTAAAAATTTTAGAGATTTACCTAAACTTTGCCAACCTTTTTGACCCTCCACTTGTGAGACTAAACTTACTTATATTCCTTTATATTAAACCATGATAAAATTCTATTAAAAACCCATCCATAACTTTGAAGAAAAAATAACTAAAACCCTTAGAAAAAAGTTAGAATTTTACCTCCAAAGTTACAAAACTTTGCACCAAAATACTAGAGCTTGCTTTAAGCTTGGTTGGAGGTTTGTATTCACCAAACTTTGATAGAAAAATTACCCAAAGGGTTGCTGGGTCCAAGGGGGAAAAAATGAAAATTTTTCTTTTCTTTCTTTTCTTTCTCTTCCTTCCTTCCTTCCTTCCTTCCTTTGCACATTTTGCATGGTGGAGACCAACCTTTGGTCTCTTTTTGCAGCCAAATATAAAGGAAACAAAGGTGCGGTGGCCTTTTCTCCACCCATAGAGTGTCCCCTTTTTTCTTTTTTTTTCCCTTTTTTTTTCTTTTCTTTTTGGTGACTAATCACCCTAATCATTATTAGGGTTAACTTGCCCTTTTATAGTTGGGCCACATTAGTAAATGTGGCGGCCCAATCAAAACTCTCAAGGTGTCCCCTTGGTGGGTCTCACAAAACTTTTTACATAATCTAAATTTATAGTGATAATATTTTTCTTATACTATCGGTATTCTTTTCTATATTGTTCATGAGGTCCCACAACCTCCTATACTTATTTACATCCATTATATAATGTAATTCTAACATTATCTAACTTTGTACAGTATAAATTTATACTGGCAGTATTTTTTTTATACCGTTGGTATATTTTCTATACTATTACAGCATTACTTATTCATCCATATTCTCCAAACAGTATTCTTCCTATATTGCTTTAACTTAAACAATCTAATTTCTGTACTGCTTAACCTTAAGCAGTCCATTCCTATGCTGCATTATTTTTGTAGTGTAATTTTTATACTACATAACTTTATCAGTGTACTTTCTTACACTGTATTATTCTAATACTGTATAATTTTTTAGGTCATTATATAGTATTTTTTCTTAAACTGTATTTTTGTCTTAATATAATACTTAACTTATTACATTTTTAATGCATTAAAAATTATCGGGTGTTACAATATTTATAGGAAAATTTTAGCCATAATTGTTCTAATACTGTATAATTTTTCAGGTCATTATACAGTATTTTTTCTTAAACTGTATTTTTGTCTTAATATAATCCTTAACTTATTGCATTTTTAATACATTAAAAATTCTCAGGTGTTACAATATTTATAGGAAAATTTTAGCCGTAATTGCTACAGAAACCATAGCCACCTAGCTAAAGTAACCACAGCCACCATTGCTATAATACCGTATGCTGATGTCAGTGCTTACTTCAGTATAAATATAGGGAGCTGATTTTAGACACTGATTTTTAGAGAACAGACACAATTGATTATTCATAACAGTTTTACTAATTTCTCAATTATAAAGCCTTTGACCTTTGCATTCATTTACCAAATCTTGGTTTGGTTCAATTTTGTCTTGAATCTTCATGAAAGAAGAAGCGGTACGTACATCCATGAAAATTTAGCAATATTTCTCTTTATCTTAAGACGTATCGATTGCCATATAACTATAAATAAATAGGAGTGTAACTTAATTAATTTAGTTTTTTGAACAATGTTACATGACTCCGGTAAAATTATACCCCATACACTAATAAAAATAAATAAATCTCATATTATAAAACTTATATGTAAGACTATTTTTTATTAGTTATATTGATTAACACCAATAATCTTACTAAACTTCTTTTAAATGATTTTTTTTTCATTTTCTTTAGGAAAATACAAAACTGACTTTTTCATTGAAGGATACATGCATCTTTTTCTGTTAATGTGTCACTGCCACGTAAGCCTTTTATTTTTATCCACAAGTCGATGTTGACAAGCGGAGTAGAAAAAAAAAAAGAAATTAAAAAAATCCAAAATATGTGAGGCGCCAACCACTCAAATTAAATCTTTTTTTGGTAGCTTTTATGGCGGGTGGCAACGGAAACATCCTAGTCAGATAATTAAAAATGACAACTATTTATAGAATTTTTTTAAAATATTAAAGATATTACCGAAAATTAGCTTTTGCATATCAAATAACTTGTAGTGCAGAATCAGCCATCAGAGTGCAATGGTCTTATTTGATTTTATTTTAAAAATTTTTAAAAATAATTTTATATATTTTTTAAAGTAAAAATTTTAAAATTCTTCTCAATGCAACTTTTAAAAATTTTTATTTTTTAAAATAAAATTTTTTTATCTATTTTAAAAATAATATCAAATGAATCTAATATTATTTTTCTAAACAAGAAAAAAAAAGCTAAAAATATTTTTATCAAATATATATACATATATATATATATATGTATATGTATGAGGCCTTAAAAAATATGTTTGAATAAAATAAATGGTGAAAGTAGAAATGGACGATCTCTCTTCGTCCCTGACAATGTCGTTTTGACACCTTAGCGTTTTCATCGCGAAATGAAGCCCCACACCCACAGTGGTTTCGACACTGGAGGACCAGCCGCCTATATAAACTCCTCTCGCCGCCATTCTCCAGTGGCGAGCCCTATCGCGACGACATTTTTTGCCGGAAAAGTAGTTTTCCGGCGAGCCTCCGCCGCAACGCAGAAGAAGCCGAAGGCAATTCGTTCCGTCGTCTGTAGCCGGAGTCATCCTGAAAATGAAGAGTTTTCCGATCGCCGGAGCAAGGGACATACGAGGAGGCAAGCTTTGCTTGCTTCGTCTCTGGCGCTCGGTGCGTGGTTTCTGCAATCGGCGGTAGCGAGTGGGGAGGACGCGCCGCAGCAGCTGCAGCAGAAGGTGACGGAGACGGTGCCGAGAGATGAGGAGAAGGAGAAGGAGGAGTTGATACTGTCGAGGATCTACGACGCGACGGTGATCGGCGAGCCTATGGCGATAGGGAAGGACAAGCGGAAGGTGTGGGAGAAGGTGATGAACGCTCGGATTGTGTACTTAGGGGAAGCAGAGCAGGTTCCGATCCGCGACGACAAGGATTTGGAGCTTGAGATAGTGAAGAATTTGAGGAAACGGTGCGCGGAGATTGACCGGCCGTTGTCTTTGGCTCTGGAGGCATTTCCTTCCGATCTTCAGGACCAGCTCAATCAGTATACGGACAAAAGGTTTTTTATTTCATTTACGTTTTCTATGCGGTTTTATAGACCTATTTCGTTTTAAAAAATTGAGCTTTAATTTTCAAGTTAAATCTGATGAAATTTTGTGAGTTTTAGGTGTTAGTGTTATTGGTCTGTTGAAATGAATCAAGAACTGAGTAGGAGGTCATTTATATACAACTTGAAAGATGACCAGGCAATAGAATATAGATATAGTAATCTCATAAGTTGTTTTTCTGTTCATGCCACACAAAACCAAGTATTGAACATCTTTTGTTCTTATCTTTGTGTGGAATGGAAAATCTCTTTATTTAGATTGCCACCAAGTTTTTTGACGTCGTGAATATCTGTCTTGCCATGTGAGTAGAAACCTGTCCTTTGTAGTTAATGAACTTGTAGGAATAGCAAACTGACGACCCAGATAAGCAATATATGTTTATAAACTAATACCTGAACAAATATATACAACTTCTATCCTGATGCTTCTTTCTTTATAGCATTTGCTTCTGTACATGATTGCAGCATAGATGGAGAAACCTTGAAGGGTTACACATTATACTGGCCACCTGAGCGCTGGCAGGAATATGAGCCTCTTCTAACTTACTGTCGTGATAATGGGGTTCGACTTGTCGCTTGTGGTGCTCCGCTCAAGGTCTTTTACACTTTCCAAACAAGGAATGTTCAAAAAATAAGATTTTTTTTTTTTTACGACTTTGGTGGATCATTTTTTGATCCATTGCAAACTAGGTTGTTTGCCCGTCTCTCTTATTTGCCTCAATTTTACTGTTGCTGTATGCATTTATCACATATTTTTATCTTTTGATGCTTTGGTAACTATTAAGAAAATTCTGAACTGTTACAAAATTAGTAGGTTTTGAGGACCGTACAAGCAGAAGGCATTACTGGACTTTCAAAGTCTGATCGCAAATTGTACACTCCTCCAGCTGGTTCGGGCTTTATATCGGGCTTTACTGCTATCTCACGAAGATCATCTGTTGACATGAATTATCAAAATCAATTTGTTCCTTTCAGTCCAAGTTCGTATCTATCTGCACAAGCAAGGGTAATTGAGGAGTATACCATGTCCCAGAACATCTTGCAGTCCTTGGATGATGGAGGAGATGCGGGTTTGTTGGTTGTGGTGACAGGTGCAAGCCATGTTACGTATGGATCCAGAGGGACTAGGGTGCCCGCAAGAATCTCAAGAAAAATAACAAAGAAAAATCAAGTAGTTATATTGCTTGATCCTGAACGACAACAAATAAGAAGAGAGGGAGAAGTTCCAGTTGCTGATTTTTTGTGGTATTCTGCTGCCAGACCCTGCAAGAGGAATTGTTTTGACCGCGCTGAAATTGCTCGAGTTATGAATGCAGCTGGCAGGAAGCGAGATGCCCTTCCTCAGGTTATCTGTGTTTAGTAGTCTCTGCCGATAAATCATTTTCTCTTACTTCAGTTTAAGTTTTCTATGATGCTTAGTCCCTACAGTTTTGAGCTCTCTTATGATGCATTAATACAAAGATTATAACCTCATTTTTTGTAATATGAACTTCTCTATAATGTAGATTCTACTTGTAAATTGTTTGTACTGTAAGCATGTATTTGACTTCAATAGATGATATCTATTTTGATTTCAAGTACAGATGTATGCTTACTAACTCGTATTTACAGACATATACTAACTAACTCATCTTATCATGTCTAGATACTGCTTGTTTTACATACATATATATATATATATATATATATATATACACATACATCTCATACATATATAGAACGTATATTTTATTGCCCCAAAATAATAAAACTACGAAGAATTGGGTGTGTGCTACAATTTCATTCTTCTCTGAGCTCATACCTTTATATGAGTTTGTTTTGGTAACAGGGGATGAATGTCTATGTGGTAGATGGGTTGGGAGTCCGGGCTATTCTTTTAATTGACATTGATTAATGATATTTACTTATTCTCAATAGACTATTTTCTGACATTCTTTTCAGGACCTTCAAAAAGGACTGGATCTTGGTTTGGTATCACCAGAGGTATTACAAAACTTCTTTGATTTGGAGCAGTATCCTCTTCTTTCAGAACTCACTCATCGTTTCCAGGTAAGCTTTGATTAAAAAGAAATAGTTACCTAATTCTTTTATTCAAGAAAAAAAGCACGTTTGTCTTGTGACAAAAACACATTGGCATGCTTCCAACCTTGTCCTGTATTTCAATGCTATGAGGAATGATGAAGGAAAAGCTTCCGAAAAAAATAAAAATAAAAAAATAAAGAGTTGACATATCTCATGTTCATGCAGGGTTTCAGGGAAAGATTGCTGGCAGATCCTAAATTCTTGAACAGATTAGCTATAGAAGAGGCTATTTCAATAACTACTACTCTCTTAGCACAGTATGAGAGGCGAAAAGAAAATTTTTTTCAAGAGCTTGATTATGTTATTACAGATACAGTAAGGGGAGTGGTTGTCGATTTCTTTACAGTGTGGCTTCCTGCGCCCACTCTTTCCTTCCTTTCATCTGCCAATGAAATAAATGGCTCTGATAGCATGGATGTCATATCAGATCTACTAGGATCCATTCCAGATAATGCGTTTCAAAAGAACCTTGCGGGGAAGAACTGGAATGTCAATCATAGAATTGCATCAGTTCTTTTTGGTGGTGTGAAACTTGCTAGCGTTGGATTTGTTTCCAGTATTGGCGCTGTTGCTTCTTCAAATGTTCTGTATGCAGTTCGCAGATTCCTTAGTCCAGCAGTTGTTATTAACCAAAAAGTTAGAAGATCTCCGATAGTTAAGACAGCACTTGTCTATAGTTGCTTTCTTGGAATATCGGCAAATCTCCGCTATCAGGTACTGAAGCCAGAAAGTAGTTTCATCTTATGCATAAGCTTATTTGGTTGGTTTCCTGTTTCTGTGGACGTTTGTAAGCACGCACACCCGCGGTTGCACACACACACACATATATCCATTGGTTCTGTAATATTATGAATTAACGTGTTTCATCTCTTTGTCATCATTATCATACAAGTATGCAATGACGTCAGTATATTTTGATAAACATCGGTTATAAACTTCTATGTTGTGTTTATTCATGGAATATCCAAGTGTCTCTTTGACATTGATGTCAATTTAATTGCAATGCAGTTTATTGCCGGAATTGTGGAGCATCGCATTTCTGATGAATTTTCGTCTCAGACATTTTTTGTAAATATGCTTTCTTTTATTGCTCGGACAATCAACTCTTATTGGGGAACTCAGGTTGCAATCATCTCTCTCTCTTTTTTCCTTTCTTTTTCTCAAATCTTTTGGGAGATTAGTTGAGGTTATATTTCTAGGTGATTAAAGGAATCCATATCAGTCACTAGGGGTTGGAGAGTAGCTATTATTGAGAAAATCTGGACTTGTTATATTAATATGTAGGGCTGTACAAAAACCGCCCTGCACCCACCAACTGTCCGCGCCTACGCCCGTCCATCTAAAAAAAAACGGGTTTACGTTAGCAACACACTGGCGGGCGGGTTAACACACCCGCCAATATATTCAGGTGGGCGGGTTTAGTTTTAAGTTTTTGAGGAAGGGTTCAACCCGAACCCGCCGGCCTATATATTAAAAAAAAAAACCTAAAACTATCTTTTCATTTGTAGTATTCTATTATTATATTAGAACACTTGACTTTGTTTATCATTTAATTTGTAGTATTTTATTATTTTCGAACCCAGTGAATAGGCTTTAATCTTTATGGACTCTTGACTTTGTCTATCACTTCATCTATAGTTGATGTTTCTTGTTGCAGTGAATGATTATATTTTTTAATTTATACTTTTGAATATGGTCACTGTCTTTAGGCATCAAAGTTGCTTGTTGTTGGGAATGTTTTATGTATTTTCATCTTATATTTTCTACAAATTTTCTTCACTTAAAAAAAAAGGTCCAAAAAATTATATTGGGCAATAGCATAGGTCTAAACCGCATCAACCCCCTTGCGCCTGCCCGCAACCACCCAAAACCAAACCAAAACCACCCGCCATGTGGTGGGCGGTTTGCGGGTTGGTTAATCGCCAACCCGTTATCAAAAAAACTGAACCGTACTTACCCAAAAACCATCAAACCGTCCGCCGTTTTTCCCCATTAATATGTTTTAAAAGGCCCTGTTTTAAAAAGCCCCCCCTTCCCCCTTCCATGTGTGAGTTTGTTTCTTGGTCATGACCCATGAACTTGGTCTTATGCATTCTATCAACACAAAATATTGATCCATCTCTTCCTTGAACTTTCACCTCGTTACACTAGCTACATTATTGCCTCTCCTCTTGGTTTAATATTGGCTGTTGAATGATGCAGCAATGGGTTGATCTTGCACGCTACACGGGACTACAAACGCGCAAGAGTGAATCTCCCACTTACCAAAAATCAGAATCTCCCAATATAGATGAAATCGAAAACCAATGAGGTGCTAATTCTATTTTATATTCGCATAGCGGGGTTGTATTTTTCTTCAAATTTTCCTGAAGAGATATGGAGGAAGAGGGAAAAAAATAAAAAGAGGGAAAAAAAAAAAAAAGGGAAATTACTCGTACGTATTGTTCAAACTCAATTTGTATAACATTCGAAGTCATTCTTCCAATTTTGATTAAAAAAGGCAGGTTCTAAGAGTCAGCTGCCTAATTTGTATGGTGTACTTTAGCCACCCCTTGTCATATTTAGGTTGAGGTACTTGGGAAGAATATAGCTCAAGAAAGTTTCGGTAGAAATGCATATTTCTACTTCGGACCACTTGTTCTGTTTTATAAACTTATTCTTGCTTCACCAAACATTTTTTTCCAAGGCATTTTATGTGGATTGTATTGCAAATGAAACTTCTTATAAAAGGCGAAGAAACTGCAAGGGTGTTACCTTCAAAGTT
>CAMOHE010055595.1:34333-86158 GCA_946598075.1 Artocarpus hirsutus
CAATTTTTTTATTGTTACTGTAGCATGTGAGAGCTTTTTACTGTTCATAACTGATTTTGTGGTGGGAATCGCAGTTTCCACCACTTTGCCAAACACCCCATAAGTGTTTAGGCTCTGTGGTTGAGATGGTAACTCTCCACTAACTTTCTAGCAACACATAAGAAAATTGTTGTATAACCTCATGGGTTATAGCCCCACCTTCTCACAAGAGATGAGCCTTATCCATGAGCCCAAATAGACCTACAAGTTGGGCCCACCTCTTGCGAGATTTAACGTCTTCAGGGGCACAAGATGAGAGGTTTAACTAATGAAGTAGAAAGATTTTTCTGTGGGACTGCACCGAACCTCTTTATTTGATTTCATTTCGGTAATGCTCAGAAGTTGATTTGCACAAATAGTTATAAACTGTTCCCTAGAATTATTCATGAGGCATTTGTATGCCCTCCAAATTACAGCCAGTGGATCATGGATGGGGAAAGCAAGAAAGTAAAACAAGCTGATAGAAATTGGTAGATTTTTTTACAGCTTTGTTAGCGTCATCAGTTTCTCTCTCCCTCTTTCTTATTCATAGAATCATCTATATTTTGAACGTCAATCATCTTATCCAGCAGCTTCTGCTTGACCTTCTTGAAAGCAAGTTCAAGGTTTTCAAGCTGCATGAGGAGTCAAAGTGTCACCCGTTATATAAAAATATATATATATATATATATATATATATGTATGTATGTATTCAATTCTAACATAAAATATTATGTTCAGAATATAGGCAGTTGATTCATAACTCTTGTTTGGCAAATCTATTTCGTAGAAATAACCCACTGTACAGATCAAAACTATCTTTCACAGTGTTCTCTTTCTGCAAACAACTTGATGTTAAGCTTCTTTACACACTTTATGCATTATTCGGCCGTTCAAACATTAGAGAGGAAAACTTTTGCGAACTGATTAATCATACCAATTGAATTAGTGTCTCGAAGCCTTTTGTGTTCATGGGTGTGGACTCGATCTCCATTTCTGACAATACTCTGTAAAAAAGGAAGAAGCTCGAGCCTTGTCATGGTAATAAGAGATTGGTGTCTGAAAATCACAAGTACCTGCCGATTGTGTGAGTGAGAAATTGGCTCCTGGAAGCCATTTTATCGTGTTCCTCACAAGACATTTCTAGCATTCGGCAACCCTGTTTCCATTTTTGCTATATTAAATCAAATGCCCGTTTTGTATATTTTTTGTGTTGATAAATGAGTTTGAACTTATAATGAGTTCAAACACAGTAGCATATTGAAGCTTTACAGTGTAACGTATAAGAGCTTTGCGTTATGAACAATTTAAACTCATAAAATTTGAACACATTGACCAAATACAAGGCTTTCACAAATAACCCTCTTTTTATTCACATTTTGATTGTTGCAAGGAAAAAAAAAAGAAAAAAGAAAATCACGAGCTTGAAACTAGAGAAGGGATAACCTATTATATTATCATCTGGGGAATTGAATATTTATTTCTCTCGTTTTCAATTATCTTATTCATGCCTTTATTTATAGAAGCTAATACTATTAATAAATTCCATGACAAAGATCGGAAATAAAAAATTGAAAAGAAGAAGTTCATGTTGGAGAGATTGTAATATGTTTTTCTAACATGTTTAAGATCAAAGAATACATGGATATAAGTTGGAAAACACATTTTTGATGTGTTTAAATTCAGCTCGGAGGGTTGCGGCGTCCATATTAAAGGCCGCGGCTCTAGAGGAACAAAACAACACAAAATAGGATAGAATAGCTGGGACTGCAGCGCCCATTGCTGGAGCCATGGTGCCCACTGTGCTGAAACATGTGCAAAATTTACAGAGAGCATGCGCCATGACACTGAAAAGCTGGCGCCACAACGCCCTCTAATGCTAATTTACATTGAAAAACTATCTTTAGACATGTTTCGAACCAACGTATTCATTAGTTGCATGCTTACATACAAACCTAAAATCAATTAGTAATGGATTGATCTGTTGTGATAGATGTATTGAGACACAAATAGATACCTTTACAAATAAAGAGACACCTTTATATTTAATAAGATACCTTTGTGTAAAGGTTGTATGGATTGATTCGGTAGTGATCATTCTTCAAATAGTACCCGTCTTTTATGAACTTAAGAGTTATTACATAATTCATATCTTATTTTAAAATACCATATTATTGTTAAATATAGTGCTCCAATGTTTATTGTATCTTGAGAATAATTTGCCGTTAAAACTATTTAGTAAACTTGAATAAGTGAAGACAAATAAAACTTTAAAAAATATTCATAACACACCTCAAAAACATTTCTATTTTTTAGAATTTCTTTGCCTCTGTCCTCTCCTTACAAACAAAATACACCAATAGTTAGTTGCTTACCTCTGTTTCAAAAATTTCGAGAAAACTTGAACATAAAGCCTCATTCCTTATTCGAACTCTCTCATACATGCATGCCAGATCTTTCCACCCATTTTTCCCACTTTCTGGCCCAAACATGGGGTGAGCACAAAGCAAATCCGATTCCTCTGGCAACACCTAAGAACCAAAACAAACACAAATATTTGCTCCTCTTTATACACACAAAAATCTCTAAATGCAATTTTCATATTTAGATTTCCAAACACAAAATAATATGGTAACCGTACTTGCAATAAAATTTTTTTAGGGAACTCTTTAACTGAGAGTACATCCACAAAGAGCGTCGGTCGTTTGAGACAATGTAGTGGCATTGGCTTGACAACCTCGGACAAGGACATAATCGAAGTGCATATCATTATGACATCATTGTCAGCTTCCAGAAATGCTTCTACATCCCTGAAAGAAAGCACTCAAAGTACAGTAAGATATGAGTATTTTGTTTTCTCTGTGCATTTTCAATATTTATTTACCTGAAAAATGAGACACCCAAATTGAGGCAAAGCTGTGAGTAATCTGAGCGAGAAGTTGCCGTTAGAGAGTGACCCTGTTTGAGCATGGTTTTTGCGAGAAACTGGGCAAAACTGCCGAACCCAACGATGCCTATTTTCAGATTTGTCGAAGGCGAGGAAAACGAGGCGGATGAACCCATGGTTGTGGTGAGAAGAAGATATGATGGGGCTTAAAAGGTCCAATAGATGTTGTTTGACTAAGGCTATTGATTCAGCAAAAAAACTGGTCAATAAGTTTTTGCCACTAAATAGGAAAGGAACATGACTGAAATTTCTCAGTCCAGTTACTTGCTGAGTTGTGGACAACAAAGTTGCGTTGGACAGATACTTGTGCAGGTTAGATGCACATTCCGTCCAAGTAACTTTCTTTATTTTTTTTTGGGTTGGCTACTGGTGCAGGTAATTGCTTAAAACAGGGTTTTTATTTATTTATTTATTTTTAAGATGCTTAAGAGTTGGAAGATGTTTATCCTAGCATATAAGAGTCTTATAGTATAGTCTATGAGAGTTTTATATTATAACAGTTAGAATAATATAGTTGTAACAACGTTGTCAAATAAAGCCTAATATGATTTATAACACTTGTTTTTTCAATAAATAATTTTTAAAAATTGCTTAAAACTAGGCCATACAATATCAAATGTCTAGAAAAGAATTGCGTCTGTTTTCTTCCTTGTACTCTTTCTCCGTTTCAGCATGCCCTTTTAAAATAAATTCTCCTGTCTTTTTTGTCCTTTTCTTAGGGTCAGAGAGTTGTCATATTGGCTGGCCCAACCTAAGCCTTTGATCCGGTTAAGCTGAAGATTTACACTTAAATTAGAATGGGGCTCAATTAGATACTTTTTATGAACTTAAGTAATGAAAATTCAGGCGGTGGGCTTAGGAAACGGCTTGGCCTCCCTTTTCATTAATTGGGCAAGGCCGGCTCTTTTTTTTTTCTTTCTGCCCGTATGGGTCAAACCGGATAATCCGAATTGACACCTGGAAAAATTATGATATTTACTTGTACGTCCATGTGATTATTGTTTTCTACTTTAGTGTCCTTCAGTTACGTGTTGATAGTCATTTGACTCATTTCTCGTCTTCTTCAGTTTCTCATTGTTTTACATTTCCTAATGCCCCTCAGTTTTCGTCGCTTTTTGGATTTCACCACTTGCATTTTCCTGTCGTTTTTACATCGTTTTACCCTTTCTTGTCGTTTGACTTTGTTGTCATTTACTCAATTTGGAGTCGTTTTTCCTTTTACTATTCTTTTACCTTATCGTCGTTTTTTATGCTCTTATCATTATTCTTATTCTGTTTGGAGTCTTTTTCAAGTTCAAGTCGTTTATTTATTTGGTATCGTCTAAATTATGTTGTTGTTTCTCTATTTTATTGTTGCTTTTGTGTCGTTCTAATTTTTGCTTTCATTTCTAGTCGTTCATTCTGTTTGGAGTCGTTTCCAGGTTCAGCTCGTTTAGTAGTTTCTTGTCGTTTTCGCATTCGTACAGCTTTATCTATACCGGTTTGTAGTCTTTTTCAAGTTCAGCTCGTTTATTAATTTGGCGTCGTCTAGATTCTATCATCGTTTCTTTATTTTATCGTTGCTTTGGGGTCGTTCTCCTTTTTGTTTTCATGTTGTATTCGTTTACATTGTTTGGAGTCGTTTTTAAGTTCAGCTCGTTTATTTAATTTATTGTCGTTTTTATTTCACATCGCTTTATTTTCGCGTCCTCTTACGTTATATCTTCGTTTTAGGTGTTACCGAAATTCATTCCTTTGGATGACGTTTTCTTAAGCTCATATGTCAAGAAAAATAAAAAAATATTTAGCACTATTGATTCCTTAAAACTTATCATATATTCTCGTAATTTGTCCCGTAAACTTTTGATTTTGATAAGTTATATAATAAACACAAAATTTTATGCTAATTTAGGTTTTTCGACTGAAACTAACTGTAATGTATACATAAAAAGCTGATTAGTAACATAAATGGTTATTTTTATATTATTTTAAGTCAAGTATGTTATGATTAATATCTTAGCAAATACCTGAAATATAAACCTTGCCTTTTTTTTGCCCACGGTTTGTAGACAATGCTTAAAGCCATAATTTATGTTCTAGTCGTTTGAACCTACCGCGCAAAACTCACTTCCGGCTAGAGGAAACTCATCTTATGTTTACGATATGGTTGGTTGGAAGCCAACGGTTTGAGCGTACATTAGAAGACGGGTAAGGATCAAATTAAGGAATTAGGAGGTGACACGGGAAGTACAAAACGACAATACATTATTAAAGAGTTGGAGCATGTTAGGATACACGAAATCTATGGCTGTTTATACGATGTTTGGCAAAGTAAATTTTGGTTAAAAATACTACAGTATGTAAAGTTTTATATTGTAGTATTTTTTTATATTTTATTGTTACATGTTAAAACTTTTACTGCTTGAGTTCTAACCCATTTTGTCAAACACCCTTTAAATTTAAATAAATTAAAAATTAAGAATAAAGTTAGAAACAAACAAAGAAGAAAACATATAAATATTTGTTAGAATAAGGAAGGAAAACTAGTGATGTAAGTAATATATCTTTTCATTACCAACAAAAAGTGATTTAGATTTTACTTTAACAAGTTATAACTACCTCTTCAAAACCAATCCGCTTTTGGTTTTTTAACAACTTTTTATAACGTAGTGATCTATAAACTTTTTATTTTCACCATTCAAAGATGTGGTCTAATAGTTAAAATGTATTTGCTAGACGTCTCTTGTTCGTCCATTCAGATTTAAGTCTCGTAGTCTCTTGTAAGGCCCTTGCTCTAACAATGGCTATTGATGCATTGAGACGATGAGATAGGTGGCGATCTTGAGTTGCCGAATAAGAGAAACTAATGTAAGGTTCTTACTGTTCATTCTGTGACCCTAGGATTGCCAAGGTGCCGAAAGAATAAGGGCGGAAGGTGGACCACTAGATCTTTTTTTTAAGGAAAAAAGACTTTTTTTTCTGTCTTGTTAGGAAAAAAACATATTAAAGTTAATACTTTATACTTTCAAAATACATCCACTTGAATTTCAGGGGAAAAAAAGGTTCATCCTAAATTAGGTGCATTCTCTAATTGAAAATAAAAAGGAAAAACTTATTTATTGTTACATATTTTAAAGCATCAGAATTTCATGTAAATTTGTTTGATTACAGACCCGTCTGGGATTCTTATTTTTTTTAGTTTTTTAGATTCTTTAAAAATCTACTTAGATCAGAGTTAAAAGTATACTCCACTTTCTAAAAACTACTTTCCAATAACAAAATTTGATAAGTAGGTTGGAGTTGCTTTTGCGAAAGCTACTAATTTTTCAGTCATAAATTACATTTCTAATATTTTATAAATTATAATTCTAAATTTATTCATTTTGTTTATTTTTATATCAAATTAAAATGTAATTAGTTTAAAATATTTTATTAAAAATTACAAAAGTTTATGTAAAATTCTTTAGTCAATAGACTATATCGAAATGCACTCACATATCTTTTCGATATATTTGAGATATTAAAACCGAGTTATATTTTTAGAATTCTGTTGTGAATAACTTATGAATGTTGACCTTAATTTTAGAAATAAAAAATAAACTATGAACATGTGTTGTAATATATTTTTACTAAATCAAAGTAAAATATACTTTTAGTCATTATACCAAACGCCTACTACTTTTAGTTAGATTAACTTTTGACTAATAACACAAATAACATCAAATATTTCAACGACACAACATACCAAATTAGCCTACTATTATTTTCTATGTTTTTTAATTCTAATATGTATATCCCTATCTAATATAATTTCAAAGTTAATTAAATCAAACTATAGTCATGTTAACAAAATAATTTCATTATTTATTACATTCATTAAATTGTAAGCTAAAACACTAAAGGTGTGTTTGGTTCAAACATTATTTGAACTCAATGAACTTAAATTTAGATTCGATTATCAAGAATCTTTCGGATACATGTTTGTTTCCCCCAAAATTGGAATCATTTGAGTATCAAGAATCCAAGTTTTCAGAATTCTCATTCCCCTTAAACTTTTGATACTCGGATATCTTTCTCTCATATATTTGAGGAAAAAAATCATAATTTTTTCATTTGAAATCATATTGAGATGATTTTTTTTTCATTGTGTTTCTAATGAAGAGAGAAATAAATCAAGATCCATATGGCATATTTTTTATGATCATTAACATTAAAATTTTGTTAGATTTATTAATAAATCAAAAACTATATTCACTATCTTTTCAAACACAAATTTCAATTTTATTCCATACTCAGATTAAAACTTAAATGTACATCCAAACGTCAATTCGAATAACAATTCAAATCACTAACTCAAGTCTTAATTCAAATTACACTAACTCAAATTAAATTACTAATTCGAATCTATTTACCAAATAGACCCTAAAAATTGTTTGAATACAATATTTATTTAGTCCATTTAAAGAGACAAAATAGGTTATTTAGGCCAAAAAAAAATGACGGCGAAAAGTAATAGACTCATAGTCTATCTATCGAAGAAAAACAGGAAAAAGGAAAAAGAAAATGTCAAATGATCAAGAAAAGAAGACACTCACTCTGTAACATTTGCAAGCAACGCTCTAGGACAATAATGTTTTTCTTTATGCTTTCATCTTATGGTTTAAGGCGTTATGATGAATTTGAATATAATGGTCGTTTTTTTTTTTCTATTGGTTTGCAATGATTCGCTCCTCATTAAAAAAAAAAAAAAAAGTTACTTTTTGTCTACCTCTTGTATATCAAAAAAAGGGCATTACTCTCAATCGGACAAAATAGATAGGAAAAAAAATTCTGAATGATTTTTTTAGAAGATTTTTTGGAGTTATATATTAGTCCAAATTTTAACTTAATTTGTGCCTCTTAAAATAACTTACTGGCTCCGTCGTTGCTTTGTGTTTGCTAGCTTGTTTTAGTCTATTTTGGCCTTTTCTTTTGTTCTAATCTAGTTGTCTTTCTTTTACATTCGAACTCTTTTTATCTTCAGCGAGGAAGGGAAAAAAAAAAAAAAAAGAAAAAAAAATTTGGAAATCCAAAGAAGGTCCAATTCAGCTGCGTGGGACGCCCCGACTGTCGATGGATGATAAACAGCTGCCCAAATCAATAAATTTCATGTACTTTGATCAATATCTAAGGCCAGTAGAAAGCCTTTCAAGTTAACTAAAGGCTTGAACTTGAGGCCCAAATGCAGTTGATATGAAGTCATCATTTCCATACCATCTAAAAAAGCACATGAATTTCTGCAAAAACCCTGTCCATCAGACTATGCAACTATGCACTGGCAATGCCCATCACTACTGGACATCAGCCAAGATCCCACAATCAACGGTGGTTGTTCTGCCACCTATCAGCATCTCCTTTTCAGTTTCTGTCAAAAATGCTCAACGGTGGCTAACTTTGTGCTTGTCATTTTCCTCAAGTAATTTGCTGCTTTACACCCCCACACCAAAAATATATATATATATATATATATTTCTTGGTAAAAAAGATAAAAGAAATTAACAAAGGTATGAACACAAGAACTTTTAGGCCTTTGTCCTAACAGGACCCGGCAGAGAAATGATTTTCGCCGACCCTAGTAGTGGAAGATAGCTCAGCTCTACCGGGGCCTTTTAAGTCAATCAAGAATAGAGCAGATTCACCAAAATAAAAGAAAATAGTTCCCTTTCATTGGGTGAAGAATCCAATACCTTAACCCCACTACTCTTGGTTTATATTGATGTTTGTGGTTTCACTTTTGTGGATCTAAAAGCAAAGTTAAAAGGAAACCCAATTCTCTGATCTCTCTCCTTGCTCTCAAGAACTTCATCCTTGTTGAACTTTTCAAGCTTACCTCTCATTCTCAGTTCATTCATCCAATGGCCAACGTAAGTAAAAAGCCCCAACACAATACTTGAGCTAATTCTAGTCCTATTTTTGTGGCCTTTTTTTCATGTGTCTTGATTTTAATCAGGTGGTCGAGTTGAAGGTGTGTTTGCATTGTCCTGACTGCGTCAAGAAGATCTTGAAGGCCATCAAGAAAATTGAAGGTAGGTAGTTTGCCCTGATAAAAGTACTTTACAATCTCCATAAGTCCACAATTCTCTCCATTTGCTTCATGTGGGTTCTTTTTTTATTTTTATTATTATTATTTTTTTTTTCAGATATTGAGTCATACAACGTTGATACAAAGCTCAACAAGGTGATTGTAGCAGGCAATGTAACAACAGAAGAGGTAATTAAAGTACTTCAGAAGATTGGGAAGTCGGCAACCACTTGGGAGTCGGAGGAAATAACAAGTGCTTGAAATATTTACCATAATTTTGTGATGTCTACATTATATCATATGATGGACCATATAATACTTGCACACAAACGGTCTCTATTATCACCAGATCAAAGCCTTTCAGCTTCGGTTGCTAGCAATCATCATTCATCATTATAACAGGAAGGTATCGCAATGGCTTTAGTTTCAACTCTTTAGAGGAATTTATTATTTTATGTTTCTTAGCCTATTCAGTTTTGCACAATCCTGTGTTTGTGCAACAAGTTTAATATTATAATTATTTTCCCTTTTCTGGGTGAAAATTATTTTTTTTTATCAAATTATCAAATCTAATCGCATTATTAAACAAGTTCGGTGGTGAGAATTTCACGTTGTAGCCGTGAAGACCTGGGCTTGAATCCCAGCAGCCATATAATAGTAGTTCTTTTTTTTTTTCAGCCCAAAAAAAAAAAAAAAGAAGAAAGAAGTCATAACTCATGAACTGATGATGAAATTGATTTCAAATTTATTATTTTTTCCTTTTTTTTGTAATTTTTTAATTTATTCGCACCAAAATACAAGAAACACGGCTACGGTTCTACGACATTGGAGTCGCTGCTCTGTACAAAAACAGATTTACAAAAAGAAAAGCAGATTGACGATTAAGGACAAGCAGTTAAGCTTTTTCAGGTGACCTGAAAACTCGCTAAGACCAAACTCACTGAGTCAGTAGCATCGACCGACTCGATCTACCTCGGCTGCTGAATCGTCCGCGGACTCGGTTTCACCTTCACGATCTTCGGAACCTTCTCGACGTATCTCGGAGCTTTCGCCAAGGCGTAGCCTTTCCTCCATTTCAGAGCTCCCAAGCGCACCAACTCCTTGGAGTAATCTCTCTCTCCTTCCTCCTCTGAAAACACAACCTAAAAATGAGAAAAACATGAAGAAAACAACCGAGTTGACTCAGATCCGAATCGGAGGTTTCTGATTTCCTTCTCACCGGATTTCATGGAGGAAAACTCGTCGTCTTCGGCGAAGAGCGAATCGATGTCGGCGAGGGCGGGATCGTAAATATCGAGAAAGGGATGGTCGGTTTGGGGATCACAGTAGCGTTCCTGGATCCAGTAGTCGCGGAACCAAGGGGAGGACTGAACCAGGGCCCACCACTCGTCGGAGAAGTCCTCCACCGCCCGATACGCCAGCGGCACGAACATCGGAGCGTTGGGATTCAAAGTCGACGACGACGATGATCTTCCAGAAATTACGTCCATTGCCATTCCTTCAAATATCTTACACTGTTCAATAAATCGAAAAAAAGAAAAGAAAAGAAAAGTAATCGCAATTAAAAACAAAAAAAAAAAACAAAACAAAAGAGAGGGGGCAATAAGCGAACCCGAAGTTGCAGACCAATGAGTAGACGCAATGGATAAGGTCTTGGGAAATATATACAGTTGGGATGTTGAAAATAGGCCTCGTATTAGATTTTGTTACGGTAATGCCACTGATGATTTAAAGATAGCGTACGACTCGGTCAATGAATCACAATCGCGACAAAGAGGAAAAAGCAAATAAATTGGCGAAACAGAGCCGTTGGATGTGGGAAAAGACTCGGAACGTCGTGTGGTCTTTGTTGAACTTGAAAAGCAGATGTATCTGTTTTTGCCCATAGGATTGAGTTTATAATGGATTAAATATTGTGCTTGTCTGGGACACTTTTTTCTTTTTCTTTTTCTTTTTCTTTTTCTTTGGCCTTTTTCCCCTGCATCGTTGAGTTAAATCAGTAGTGACTGCCACGTTTAGGCATTTTGCATTGTGGGGCCCATCCTCTTCGCTAAGAACGAGACACACTGTCACACGTCAATGTTCTTATCCGTTCCACCATTGTACCTGTATGTTTTATGTAATTTTTATACGTAAATTTAGATTTAAATACCAAAAATTTTTTAAATATAAATGTGTTTATTATTTAAAATCTAAAACATATGAGTATTAAAAATTTAGTTTTTTAAGCTTTTTTTAGATTTTTGATATTTAAATATCTTTGTTATAATAAAAGTTAAAATTTTCTCTTTTATATTTGAGAAAAAAGTCATAATTTTTTCATTTGATATTTGATTGAGATGATTGTTTTTTCATTGTATTTCTAGCGAAAAGAGGAATAAATTAAGATCCATATTGCATATTCTTTAGGATCATTATCATTATGATTTTATTAGATTTATTCAAAAATTAAAAACTATTTTCACTACCTCTTCAAACATAGATTTCAATTTTATTTCATGTTTAGATTAAAACTTAAATGCATATCCAAACGCTAATTCGGATAACAATTCAAAATATTAACTCAAATCCTTATTCGAATTACACAACTCAAATCAAATCACTAATTTGAATTGATTTACCAAACGATATTGTCTCTTTTCTTTTTCTTTTCAACAGTGTTTAACAAACATTTCATGCTTTATGTTTTCGGATGTTTGTTGGGCGTTAGGGTGTTTGGGTCACAAATAAAACCCACCCTCAATAGTTATATTAAAAAATAAAAAATTATAACAATATAAAGTTTTCATACGTTATAATGTTTTTAATTAAAATTGATTTAAACTATTGGTTCTAACCACACTTAAAAGTGTTTGAGAAGTGTTTTTTAAATTAATGGTTTAAATTAAATTTGGTTAAAAATATTGTAGCATGTAAGCTTTTACATTATAGCTTATTTCTTCTTGACATTATAACAACCTGCCAAAATTGTTGTAAAAAATGTGATTCGAATTTGTAACTTTGTTTACATCAGTGACGGAAATAAGAGGTTGATTGCCAAAATTAAAAGTTTATAATAGAATTTACCAACACATGAACAGCTTAGGAGATGAAAGTTGCATGGAGGCATTTTCATCACTAATTTAAATATTTTTTAGGGTGTTTGAGAGTATTAGTTTGAGCCAATTATAGTATTGACAATAATTGGTTTAAACCATTGTAGCTTATAATAACTTTAAACTGTAGCATATAAAAGTTTTACGTTATAACAACTAAAAATTTTGGTTTGAACTGGTTTTGTTAAACATATTCTTCTCTTTTTTCTTTTTTTTTTTTTTTTTGGGAAGGTTTAAACAGCATTTTCAATATGGGAGAAATTGCATCATGATAATAAGCTTAGGGCTTAATTTCCAAAGTTAAAGTTTAGAAGACAATTTATCAAGGACAAAAAGTTTAGGCTTTGTGGTACTAAAACCCTTACTTTAAAGAATTCTATGGGGCTTGGCAATTTCAGTTTTAACTAAAACTTTTGATTTCGATAATATAAAGCTTTTATATGCTATAACTTTAAAAAAAAAAGTAAATTATAATATAAAGTGTTTATATGCTATAATATTTTTAATTAAAATTGGTTCAAGCCATACTTTCTAAACACTCTAGAAAGGCCGTCATCGTCTATTGTTACTAATGTAAAGAATGCCTCAAAATCTGGTTGTGAATAGATTTATGCCAGTCATTAAGAAGTTCTTTTGAATTCAATCATGGTCAAACAAAAAAAATGATTGGGAAGACGATTTCACCTCTATTATTCCTTTAAATTTTAAACATCTCTTGGGCTATCGTTCTTCTTGGGCTATCGTTCTTTCCTGTTTTCCTTACCTTTTCTCTCCCTCTTCTCTCCAACGACCACTCTCATCTTCCCTCCCCTCTCTTGCCTTCATGTTGTGCCACTATTAAGATCTCAGTGTCAAAATCTCATCGCCAGAAGAGTGCAAGGACTAATCTCTCTTCGCGGCGAGATTCATGCGCGCCGTGCCCTGCTAAAGACCTTGCATGTCGCAAGAATATTGCTTTTATGGGCCTTAACATGGCACCACCAGCCCCGTGAACGTAGCTAGGCCAAATCCAGCCATGTCGTTGCCAGTTCCACGACCTTTATTTTTTGGGATATTTTTATGGGTTTTTTAATTTTTTTTTATTCTTTAAAAGTATTCAAGTGAGAAACCTAAAAGTAACATGGTCGGTCACTGTCGGTATCCTTGATCTCTAGTCGACAACTGAAAAGTATTGAGCTAAAACGACGACAAAATATCACATTTGGACAGTCATATTGGCAGTTGTTGGCTCATTGTCAAACAACAAGATATCTCTAAATGTCACCGTAGGATAATAATTACTCCCAAGATTTTAATGTAATGTTAAGGGTAGATTTTATATCAAATATGGTTTCGTGAAAACTATTAGTAAGAACTTTTTTTTCCTTTCATAGCAAGCTAAAGTAAATCTGTAGTCGATGAAAGTTGAGCTACTAATAGGTTGTTTGCCAAACCGATTTGAATTAAAAAAATTGATTCAAAGCTTTATACTATAATGTGTAAGACTTTTCACTGGTTCAAACTAATTTACCAAACATAGCATAAAATGTAAGCCTTCTATTTTGGATGTTAAACAAGAAACCATGTTTGCATTTTTTAAAATATTTTCTAGAGAAATAAAAATGGTTGTAAATCATCAAATCATTATTGGCAAGGGATAAATAGTTGAACCGATCAAGTCGTCAAAATTAAATTAATATATTCCATAAAAATGAAATTAAATAAATTAATCCCGAAAGGGATGTTTATCCTAGCTTTGTTGATCACAGCTTCCCAACACTAGACCCAAACAAAGTGAGACATCGGTACGCATACTTTAGGTCACACTAATACTTGTTTTCACGAAAGAACAAGTCGCACTAATACCTGCAAGAGTTACAATACTTGGCCATAATTTGCCTTTGGGAAGCTCCTTAACAAGCAAAAAGCAAAAGGGTCTCACTGTTAGTTACGTCCAATGTCGTATATCTCCCTGTTCGAGAATGAGTAACACGTGTCTATAAAGGGTTTATGGTACTTCAAACGCCTGCTTGACACAGTTTTTGCGTATGTTCTAGTCAGCAAAAGACGACAAACAAAGGTTGTGCCTCTTGAGTGAATATTTGGATCTATATATTTAAAAAAGCTTAAATTGATAAACATGGTTTTTGTTTCTTAACAAGTAATTAAAAATATTATAATAAAATTTATAATGTCTTGTTTAAATTTTTATATAAGTTTTAAAGTTTATTTTAGAAGTATTTTTTAATACTCTATGTTTGTGACTTTGACTAAAAACTCTTCTAAAGGGCAGAAATATTTTTAATAAATTATCTAAACACTACTAGAAGTAATTTTGAAGTAATTTTAAACTCAAAAAGCTAAAACCGGCTTTAAGAAGCCTTTCCAAACATGACCTGAACAACCTTATTAACCTTTGAACCGCGTGTTTGATGTGTCTTGTACACTTAGAGGAATACAAGATTAGTAAACACAATACATGATTTTTTTGGGTGTTTGGCATACAAATTAAAACTATTGGTTAAAACTATAAACATTATAATATATAAAATTTTTACATTATAATAATTTTTTTTATTTTTATTATAACATATGTAAATTTTATACTGTTTATAACTAAAAAGTCTGGCTAATAATATCTTCACCCTCACGTGAATGCAAAGGAAAAATGACCGCGCAGTAAACTGAAACTGAAAACCGGCCATGACGCATGAGGACTACCCACGTGTCCTAGTTTCCTCCGATTCGCTGTTGTGCCTTCTCTTCTCTTCCCCAATCCCAAAGGGATGCTTTCCTCAAAGATTGAACTCCCCCAATTTCATTTTGCACACGTTTCTTTCCTTTGCTTCTCAACCAAGCTCTCTCTCTTTCTGTTTCTCAATCAGCTTAGCCTCCTATTGTTGGAAGTCACAACAACAACAACAAAAACAACATGGGGAACGCCTTAAGATTCTTGTAAAGACATTGTTACCAG
Organism: Artocarpus hirsutus; assembly: GCA_946598075.1. Taxonomy (NCBI): domain Eukaryota; kingdom Viridiplantae; phylum Streptophyta; class Magnoliopsida; order Rosales; family Moraceae; genus Artocarpus; species Artocarpus hirsutus. The sequence goes on from CAMOHE010055595.1 coordinate 49,387, forward strand.
CCCACCACCGCTACAGGTGGGGACAATGATTCTCTGTGGCCCCACGGCGTCTCCGCCGCCACCGTTGGTGTTTCCGCCCTCGCCCACGATCTCTTCCAATTCGAGATCACTTCTCAGGTATAGCACTAATGCTCTGCCAATAAGATTTTAATTAGTACTTGATGCTGTATGGAGGTTAAAACGAAAAAAGAACAAAAAAAGATGTGCTAATCAGGCATCAATTTCAGTTTCTTTTTTTTTGGGGTCAATGTTATGTCCTTAATGCAAAGGAATTGTCGTTTTAGGTCCCAGAAGGACTCAGTAAGCATGTTGTGTCGTCCAAGAAGGCTCGGGCTAACTGGTATAATTAATTTGTCTGAAATATATTTTTCTTATCAAACAAATACAAAGAATCAAATTGTAAAGTATAAAATAGAGAGACAGAAGAGAAATAGAGAAATAGATAGAAACAAGTTATTCATCATCACATCTTATGTACAAATGTAGGCTTTTAAAGGCCATATATAGGCCAAAATAAGAGAGACCAAAAGGTAAGAGTTACAATAATAAAATAATATAAATAGAGTGTTAATTAGGAGGTTATGAAGGTTATAAAATACCAATACTAATGGTCATTAAGGTAAAAATAATGCAATTTATAAGGGTGTTAGGAATATGAACATTCACACCATTAAACTAATTTATTCATAACACTCTCCTTTGGATGTTCACCACTTAAGAATATATGCCTCGTTAAAAACCTTACTAGGAAAAACCCTGTGGGAAAAAATCCTAGTGAAGGGAAAAAAAGTGCATTATTATCTTAAGATTTAGCTTAAAACTGCCTCGTTAAAAACCTTGCTAGGAAAACCCGATGGGACAAAACCTATGCAAAGGAAAAAAGAGTACAGTAGCCAATAACCTCCCCCTCATGTCAACATGTCTTCTTCAATAAAATCATATGCAAAGATCTTTAAGTCAACACATTCTAATTTTTCGCAGTAATTTCTTAATTGTAGTTGTAGAAAGTATTTTTATATAAATTTTTCAAGATGTCGCTTGAACAAATTCGACGAATGCCGTCCTTTAGGAGCTTGTGCATGAAAAAGAACTGTTAGGAAACTTGTTTTATTATGTCTCCTTAACTTAGGTGATAAACATTCCATTCTCCCCGTATAAAACTGTCGGACTTTCTTTGCTAAATAAAAGGTCACATGTTGCTTGGATATATAAGAATGTAAATCTCAACAATATAATGCACATAAGATGACTATCTCATAAATTGCCAACATTTCAACATGATTCAAAAATGCAACAACAATAGTTTGCCTTATAGATTGTCAAGATATAGTAGTACCATCATATGTAAACAAGCAGCATGTGTATAATCATGCTTTTATATGGATTGAAAAATATTCAACATCCAATCAATTTTAATATCCATATCAAATGTTTCACAATGAAAACGAAACACTTGTTTAACATCTTTTCAATGTCTTTGAGAACTATATCTTGCTAGTACAATAGCAAAGATTGGCGTATGAGGTCATATGCCATTAGCAAATACATTATTGTACTAATAGTATTATTTGGACCAATAATTTTTCAATATCACATGATGATAATTTTTCACTTTAAGAGATCAAGAACATCCTTGTTCAAAGGATCAAACAACCATTGGAAAACACATTATGGTGTTAGAAGGTGAACATCAATGATAATAATAAGTCAATTTAATTTATAAGACTCTATGTTAGATGTTCAGCACTTTAGAATGTACCTCATTAAAACCTTACTAGATAAAACCCCATGGGATAAAAATTCTAGTGAAGGAAAAAGAGAACATCATTCTTTTTATACGCTGTAAACTGCCTCATTAAAAATCTCGTCAGAAAAATCCAGTGGGAAAAAACCTTGACCAAGGAAAAAAGAGTACAGTGCGTATTTGTGTCTCCCTATACTGCTATCATAATTCTATCAATAACAATTGATTTGATAGAAAATAATTGAGTTGATGCATACTATTGTAAACAAATTCAAGATATTTGCAATCAACTACCTGAACTTGTTACCCTCAGTACTTTTGCTAATATTTCAACTATCGCTCTTGAAGAGCCTATTTATCATAAAGAATTTCATAAAAATATTAGCTATCTTTATGGGTATACATGAACGAACCTTTACCCATATTTATTTTCTAATTGGTAGAACAATGGTGCAACAATTATTTTCACATAAAATCATCTCCAAGTGAGTATAAAAGATTATGCATCTTGTAGCCAAATACTTATTATTCTACTTAATCATTTAGATAATATTTCATAATGTAATATACTCAATTTAAATACTAAGATGCTATAAATGACAAAAATACACAATATCCTTGAAAGTTCATTAGAACAATTTTCTTATATGTAAGAGAAATTATGGATAAGCATTCTTTTAAGTAAATCTCAATCTTCAGGTCTGAATAAACTTTCTTCTATGAAATTTTTCTTCTTAAATTTATCTTGTGATCTTCTCAAGAATTTTTACAAATAATAGCAAGTCCAATATGTTTGAGCTCATTATAAAGCAATGGAGATATAAATTTGCTAGCACTTCCATTCTTTACATCATAAAAATATATTGGTACCATTCATATCTGGATTGCATTTATTTATGCAAAAATCTTTGTTACATTAAAAATTAAGCGTGCAATTTTAACTTATATTGTTCAGACCTTTGAAGCCCCTTTTGGACTTTTTATAAATATCAATAGATTGTTGCAACATGCTTTCAGACGCACATGAACTTATTTTATATATTTTGTCAGGCTATCAAAATATAATTGCTTATCCATCATATATGAGCACCTTTACTCATATATATATTATTTATAAATTTTCTACAAAAACTTATTGTTATAACTCATAACTTATTTTATAACCTCATTCTTTTTCATATGCACTATTTCATATGAATATTCACTTTCACCCTATTGGCTTTAATATTTGAAATATTTTGAACTATTGGTCCCCCATACTTTGCAATAGCATATATACTTGCCTGGACTTTGCGTCTTTTACTTATAGGCCATTTTTTCACGTCAATCACTTTCGACGGATTTCAAATATTTTTCAAGATCCTCACTTTTTTTAATATGATAATAATTCATGCTTTTTGTAATTGTCGACAATTAACTTTTATTGCAATTTAAATTTATTTTTATATTGACATGACTTGTCGAGATCTTTCTCTTTTTTTTACTATTTTTAAATTTCAAGTATACCCTTTAAACTACTTCAGAAGCTCAATGATTTCAAAAAGTTTGATATTTAACAAATATATCAAAATTGTCATGTCAATAACCTTTTCCAGAATATATCCTCTTTAAGAATATAGTCTCTTCATAGTACCAACTTATTTATAAGTTTCTTTCTCTTCCAACAAGTGTGGTACTTTAGACTAGACAAGTCTGCAGTGCTTTAAGTATTTCTTAAACTCATAAGATAACAAATTATCATTTAGAGACCTCAATCCAAGCTATTAAATTAGTAGTTGGATAAGTGATTCAGTCACTTTCTTTATTATATTAATTAACAATTTTATACTACATTGCAATGCTCAATCAATCAATCTATGCGAGGATCAATAATATCCAACTGTAAATTCTCTCCCTCTGATGGTGGGAATATTTTTCAAACGATATTACCTGTAGGGATTTTGAAATACATATGTACATACCCAACATGCCTTTTAGGTTAGCGAACTTCTAGTTCATCATAACAATTTTTCATAGTTGTCTTATTACAACTTGGAAGATAAAGTGAAAATAAGTTTCCAATATATCCATATAAGTAATAACAATAAACCCATGTATGTCTCTTTGTGCATAAAATCAAACATAATGTAGAGACAACTTATATCCTTTATAGCTACTATGATCATTTTTTCCTTTTCATCAATATAATGATAATATCATGCGAATTTACATCGTCAATAACAAACATTTAATTTGTGTACCCAACAAATTAAATATCATAATCAATTTCTTATTAATCACTAGGCTATATAATAATAAAACACCATTATTACTTTAATGTATTGCATGTATGTGATCTTTCCATAAATTTTATCTCACAAGCCTTTTAATTTTCCTTTCTTGTCACATTTTCACTTTCGATGATTATATGCTACTTTTTCAAACTTAGAGGATGCTTTGCATTATAATATCATATTGCGCTCGATCAAATAAACTTAGATCAAATAAAGAGGAGACAATCAATAGCTCTCTTTCAAAAAACTTTTTCTCCATTTAGGCTTTATAAGATCACATTTATATTTTGAATGCTTTATAAGTATATCCTTCATGGAGGCACTATTATAGCCTTTTCATATGTCATAATAATATTCTTATAACAAACGGATGAAAATTTCTCCCTTGATTTAGGCTTGGTATTGACATTTAGAAGTACAACAAGTACGTACCAAAGCCTTTCTATATCACATGCCAAGTGACCAAATTTGATTATTCACGGGAGCAATATTAAAAACTTTTTAATTTCTCTTATCAATACATTTTTTTTCACTTTTCGATCGTAGCTAATGGCTTTCTTTGACGACCGGGATGTTGAAAAATTTCAAAAATCTAATAGCCATTGGATTTGCATTTACTTGGAATATGCAATAATAATTAGACAAAAAATATGGTCATCTTGTATTATGTTATCGATACTAAAAGAACATCTCTAATATAAATCACCTTTTTAGTATCTTATCATAATTGCACCAATAATTGCAATAATATATATTCATTTCATGGAACATGTGGAGCCAATTAGCCAAAATTAATGGCTCTTTAATTATGGGCTCAAAAATTAAGTGCTAATACAATTTATATTTATGTTAATGTAAGTTTCAAATATTAGCTAGAGAGTATTTTTAGCTTCTTGCAAGTAATATAAACAAATAAAAACATAAAAACATATTATAAATGAGTACAAATTAGACAAATATTGTGCTAATATAACAAAAGAAATCTTGAACCAAACAATACCATTTGATATTAAGATGATGGCATAAAGGTTTTGGTACTTAAAAAAAAATTTAATAATAACAGCATGGTATGTTTATTTATACAATTATAGCATTCAAAATACACTTGTACAATCATAATAGATGAATTGTCATTTATGATTATAAAGTACCATCAATTTCTTGACTTTAAAATAACTAAACAAAAACAATGATGATTATATTTTCATGATCATCGAATCAAAATAAATAATGATAAAGAAATTTTATAAACTATGGTTTGCAAAAATGCAAAAATAATAATATAGTAGGAAAAGATTTTCATAATCAATACAAGATGTGCTCTCAAACATAATAAAAATATATATATTGTTCACTACTCAAAGTGAATGCATAAAGAACATAGCTAAACAAGAGTTGTGTAGATATAATATGAAAGCATGTTTTAAAATCTCTACAAATTTCTTCCATAACAATATATGTAAATATAAAATATATATAATTACAATATACCATCTAGAGAGTGATAATAACCAACATTCAAGACCTTTTATTTGCAACACGTATTCAAGCTTGAAATCGTAGGATCCGATCAAGCATTTTTATCTTCAAATAATAGTATATAGAGTTGTATAAGATAATAGACACAATAATCATATGAAGTATAGATTATCTGTTCATCCTCAAGATATAGTTGGGATATCATGAAGAATACTTAGCACATGTCAAAGACAAGGTACTAACATCCGAGATGATCTTTAAATTTTATAGAATTTCAAATGCTCCTACAATAAACTAGCTAGAGACTTGTGCTGATAACGTGTTATAAAACAAATATAAAGAACCAAATTGCAAAGTAGAAAATAGAGAGACACAAGAGAAATAGAGAAATAGATAGAAAGAAGTTTGTTATTCATCATCACATCTTATGTACAAATATAGGCTCTCAAAGGCCATATATATAGGCCAAAGTAGGAGAGACCAAAAGGTAAGAGTTACCATAATAAAATAATATAAATAGAGTGTTAATTAGGAGGTTATGAAGGTTATCAAATACTAACACTGATGGTCATTAAGGTGAAAATAATGCAATTCATGAGGGTGTTAGAAATATGAACATTCACACCATTAAACTAATTTATTCATAACATTGCATATGTAATTAGTAGAAGAAATTTAGAGCCTAAAATTCAGCCAAAAAGTATTTATATTGCATATAAATTATTAATCTTCTTTGATTGAGATATTGATAAGATAATGATGATAATAGTGGTGTAAGAGTAAAGAGTTGTTTTTTTAATTAAAGAGGCGAAAGGATAATGTACTCTTATCTTTGTAAAAGTTAAGCAAAATTTGTGCCTTAATCTTGTGGAGGAAAGGCCAATTTACTTTAGAATATACCTCTTAGTTTCTCCTATCTTGGCTTTCGTTAGATCTGTATAGGCACCTTAAGGAACATACAGCTAGCCCTTTTGACTATTTGCACAAGATGCAAAAATTTTTAAGAACAAGCCATACAATTCACCACATGGAAAAGCTCCTTTTCTTTTTGGGTCTTAAAGGAAGAAAATTAAAAGATCAGATGAAAAGTTATTTGGAGTGCTGACAACATAAAGAAAATTTTATGCACCCTGAATTATTCATTTTAATATTTATTATTATTATTATTATTATTATTTTCAGCGTACACACTTGCTTCATTGGATATCAAAAGCTAAATATCCTTTCATTGCATTAGAAACTGATTAGCTAGTTGGGGTTTGAAAGGGACAGAGTTATCCTCCACATTTGAATTCGGTGGTCATGAGCAGCAATTCTAACCCATAGGAATTTAATACTAAATACTATACGATTTTTTAGTGATTTGGTCTAAATCTTAGCACTAATACCTAGTGGGTATCATCTCTCACAAAGCTTCTTTCTCTCAGTTTAATAATACATAAACTAATGTGCTCCTTGTCAATCCTATCACATGCATCCATCCAAAGAGGGAATATCCGCAGCTACAGTGCATAAACTTATTTCGCTTAACCTTTTCTTTTTTATGTATATATGGTATACCCAAATCATATGGGACATAAACACGTGAATGTACATACCACATATACATAAAAAAATATGTCAACATAATAATAGTAATTTGAGTACGTAATGTCATCACTGAAAATATGTCACTAACACATGTGAAGCTTGTGGGGAAAATTATAAAATTCTTCCGAGTTTAAGTGAAATTTTTATTCAATCCTGCATTATTTAGGATAACAAAATTATTCAAAACCTAAATTTAAAATCTCTTTGTCGATTTAATATCACAACATTAGACAAAAATATTAATGGCTCGTTTCGTTTATAGGTAGGAATAGAGCGTTTGAAGTTCAAAATTCAAAAACGTTAAATCTTTGTGATATTAATGCACACTTTTTTTGGTTGAAACTTATAAAACAAATAAAGGGTGAATTTTTCGTTGCTGATTGTTTTGACTCAATTATTTCTAACTTGATTCAAAGGCAACACTGATGTCCATTCTAGATAGAGTCTGGCATATAATCAATAGATTTTTCGGCTTAACTTAAACGCACATCCACCTCATTGTTGAGGTTTATAGCTCGAATCTCCCGCTCTGTCTTAAATAAATAAATAAATATATATATATATATATATATATATATATATATGCTCGATGGACGCACCTTCAATTAATGCTTATGGATGGTTATTTCAATTACTTCGAAGTAAATACATAGTGAAATGACAAAATTTAATCGACCACAATTCTAAGTACAGGACAAGTGAGGGCAATTTAATTAGTTGTAAACCCTCCACTCTAAAGTTGAGGGTTTAAGTTACGTTTAACTCCACTAAAAAATTAGTAGCATTCTCCTTTCCCTTATATAAAAAAAAAAAAATTTTCAAGTACAGTGTAACTACCATGATTAATGCATGTAGTTTTTTTGGTCTTGTCACGATGTCAACATAATAATAGTAACTTTGAAGGAAAAAGTTATAAAGGATCAGTCATAACTTTCGGCCTTTTGCTGCTGAGGCTTTTTATATCGTTATGCCAAAATATAAATAACTTTTCCATTTTTGCCAACTTATAACGTTACCATTTGCTGCTGGGCCTTCTTATAAGGTATGCATCAAAATTGGCATGTGCCAATCGGCCAAAGCTTGCACATGCAAACCTTACGTGACTTTTAAAAATAAATCATGTTTTCTTCATGTGGATGAGCATTAATTACTAAATTTGCCTACATATAAGGAGCACTTGGATCTATAAAAGAGATTATAATATATCTCTCAGGTGTTATTAGATCAAAGATATATAAGAGATTATAAAAATACACATTTTTTAAGTGTATAGAATTAGGCCGCGGCACTAGAAATTGGTGCAAGAATTTTCAAGACAAAGAACCTAGCGCAACCAAATTTTGGTGCATTATAATTGGCGCTGCAGCGTCAAAAAGCTAGAGCCATGACACTAGCCTTAAACGTGACGATATTAAGCTGTGTAATTTGAATTTTTTGAATTGGTGTGTTGTTTGGAGCCACTTCTAGAACCGACGGAGGTGATTCCAATGAAGTAAAGGCTGCAGGAAAGAAGCATGAAGGTGATGAGGTGATGTGCCAGGGTCACATTCTCAACATGCTCTCGGATAGGCTCTATGATATCTAGAACTTGATGCAATCTCTAATAGAGATATGGAATGCCACGAGTATAAATATGAAATTGAGAAGCAAGATACAGATAGATTCCTTATTATGAAATATTTATAATTTGTCATGGTTGATTTGAAGTTTATTCTTGATCAAATACATAAATTACAAGACATTGGTATTAAGTTTTGTGAATTAAAGATTAAGATTTCTAAATCATTTCAAGTGAGGGCTATTATTGCTAAATTACTCCAGAGTTGGAACAATTATAAAATGAAACTCCTTCATAGGAGGAGGAGATAAGAATTACAAAAAACATTTGAGGATTGCAAAGGAGATAAGGTCTCATGATCTCAAGGGTAAAATTTTGGACTCTTTAAAGTTAATGTGGCTGAAGCTAGTAAGTTTCAAAAGAACTTCAAAGTCAATAATGACAAGAAGTTCAAGAAGTCTGGTAATGGCTAGAAAAAATTTTCTGAAAGTTATTTCTTTTGAGGAAAGAAAGGCCATCACCAAAATAGCTGCAAGACAAGAAGAAGAAATAAGAAATTAACTCCAACAAGGCCAATGTCATAAAAAAAAATCCGAAGAGATTTGTGCAACGGTCTTAGAGATGCAAATTGGAATAATTACCAAAACCAATATGGCTGCAACTAAGTCCTCCGATCAGTAGCTTGACTCTAGTGCCACCATTCATGTTTACAATGATAAGAAATTATGCTTGTCCTATTCAGTGGAAAATGAAGAACAAATGGTTCCCATAGGGAATCATGATACAACGGTGGTTGTCAAGAAAGTAGTGGTGGAGACAACAAAGTAGCCTTAAACAATGTCTTCTATGTTTCCAATATTAGAAAAAATCATGTATCCGCTATTGTTATATGTAAAAACAGGCTTAAAATTGTATTTGAGGGTATTATTTGTATTGTATCAAAGAATAGGGCCTTTGTGAGAAAAAGTTATTCATGTGATGGCATGTAAAAAAACTTGTTATTAATAATGAAGTTGTCATGAATTCTATTTATATTGTTGACTTTTTTAAAGTTTAACTTGCTTGTTAAGCACACTTAAATTCTAGAACTTTGAAATACATGTCTAAACATGGTTTGATTAATTGCAAAAATAAAAAATTATGAAAAGTGTAAAATTTGCATACAAGCAAAGATATCTAAGAAACTATTTCCTAAAACCGAATAAAATACTCAATTATTGGATTTAATTCATACCAATATTTATAAGTATAATGAAATTTTGACAAGAGGAGAAAAGAGATACTTTATCACTTTTATCGATGATTGTTCTACATACGCATATGTGTACTTAATTAGAACAAAAGAAGCCTTAGATAAGTTTAAACTTTTCAAGGATGAAGCTGAGAATTAAAAAGAAAGAAAGACCAAAATGGTTAGAAGTGATAGAGGTGGTGAATCTTTTTCAAATGAGTTTGATGCCTTCTGTGAAAAGGTATTATTCACTAAAAGTCAACCCTATTACTCCTCAACAAATGGTTTGGCTGAAAGGAAATATAGGAACTTTACGAATATGATTAATCTATGATTCTTAATGTTAAATTGCCAAATAATTTATATAGGGAAGCATTACTTATTGCTTGTTATGTTCATAATATATAGAATTACTTTTATGAAAATACATATTTCTCTATATGAAATATAGAAAAGAAGAAAACCAAGCTTTATATATTTAAAGGTGTGGAGCTATTTAGCCTTTGATAGAGTGCATGACCCTTTATCATCAAAGTTAGGTGCAAGAGGTTTTAAATGTGTTTTTGTAGGGTATGCTGAAAATTTCAAGGCACACAGATTATTGAATTTGGATTCTAATGTAATTGTGGAATCAAAGGATGCTGAATTTATTGAAAAAAAATAGCATTAATTCTATCACTGAATTGGAATCTATTATTGATCAACCATGTGAGATAGCTCTCGGTACCTCCACTAATTATAAAACGAAAGAGTCTATAATATCTTTCAAAATGAGAAAAAGTCAACATGAAAAGAAAGAAAAGTGCTTAGCATCGGATTGTAAAATACCATTGTTGTTAAATGTTGAGGAAGATCTAAAGACATTTAGTAAAGCTATGTCATCAAAAGATGTCTTCTTTTAGAGAGAGGTTGTAAATGATAAAATGGATTCTATAACGTTTAATCAAACTTGCGTCTTGGCTTATCTCTCTTTGAGATCAAAACCTATAAGCGACAAATAGGTGTTTAGAAGAAAGTGCAATACTGATAGGTGTATACAAATTTTAGGCTAAATTGGTAGCCAAGGGCTTTAAACAAAAGTTTGGTATGAACTACTTTGATACGCAAGCTCCAAAAGCTAGATTAACATTTATTATAGTACTATTTGCAATTGTTTTGATATATAATTTGCATGTCTATTAACTAGATATAAAGACAGCTTGTCTGAATAATGATCTTGATGAGGAAATCTATATGGAACGACCTAAGAGGAGTGTTGCCTGTAAATGTAAAAAAGGTTTGTAAGTTAATCAAATTACTTTATAGATTAAAGCAAACACCAAAATAGTGGCATGAGAAATTTGGAACAAACATGACGCATCTAACTTCATAATTTAAGATGACAAATCTAGATGAGGTAGATACTATCTTAGGTGTAAAAATGAAGAAGCATAGTGGGGTTACTTATGTTGTCAATCTCATTATATTGAGAAAGAGCTTCTTAAATTCAACCATTTGAAGTTTAAAAAGTAAATATGCTTCTTAAATTCAACCATTCAAAGTTTAAAAAGTAAATACCTGGTTTGACTCTAGTATTAAGTTTCTAGAAAATTCTGGCTGAGCGATAGCACAACTAGAGTGTGCTAGTGTGATTAGTAGCTGAATGTATGCTATACATTGTGTAAGGCCAGATATTGCTTTTGTGATGTGCAAAATGTCAAGGTTCATGAGCAACCCAAGTGTTAAGTATTAGAATGCAATTGAAAGGATACTTGGTTATCTCAAAATGATCGTTAATTTAGGTTTGTTTTATAATAATCAACCCATGGTACTAGAAAGGTACTCAGTTGCTAGCTAGATAACCAATGCAAGTGATGTTAAATCCACATCCTATTGGATTTTCACATTATAGGAAGAGCCGTATCCTAGACTTCTAAGAAACAAATATGCATAAATCATTCAACGATTGAATTTAAAGCAAGTTTATAGCACTTGTCATTGCGGGTAAAGTAGCAAAATGGTTGAGAAATTTATTGTTTAATATTGAGTTGTAGCCACAACTGATGCCATTTATTTCTTTACACTGCAATAGTGAAGCTGCATTATCTAGAGCTTATAGTAAAGTGTATAATTGAAAGTCTAGACATTTTAGCTTGAAATATGAATATATGAAACAACTAATAATATATAGTGCTATTAATGTTGTTTAGACATAATAGTGACTAGTTAGACACTAAGATAAATTTCTCCCTTCCAAGATATTCGGTGCAAATAACTTCATGGTTGAAGTTCAATATGTACTCTTAATAAAGTTCAAGTCTTAAAGTAGCTAGAGATGTGAATTGAAACTTTATATAAGTGAACATAAGAAATGATATGGTTTCTAACAATATAGTGATTCATACTTCTCAATGTTCATTAATCCAAGATAAAACACAAGGCCAAAATAGTGCTAAATTATTGGAACATAATTTGAAATCTAAGATGGCTCATCATGTATTTGCTTAAGAGAGAAACTTTAATGCATAGTGTGGATGCATTGAAGTATATTTACTAATTGAAGGTTAAAATCAAAAGATAGCTTCTTGTATGTAAAAGTATATGATTGTTTAAACTAGAGAAAACTTACAATCTAGTAGGGGAATTTAAGAGAAACTATAATTTATCTCTCAAGTATTGTAAGATCGAGGACGCACAAGATATTACAAAAATACACATCTGTTTAGTGTATTTAGAATAGTATGTAGTGCCGCAGCAACAGAAATTGAGGACGTAGTACTAGAAATTGGTGCAAGAATTTTTGGGACAAAGAATCTGGTGTCTAGGTACTAAGTTCATAGCGCCAAGGTGCTAAGCTGGCACTATGGCATCCAAAGGGCAATGCTATACTCACGGCATTGGCCCAAAAAGTGCTTATATTATGCTTTGTGTGATTTGAATCATTTCAATCCGATATATTGTTTGGTGGTATACTTTATGCAAACTTTAATGCCTATTACCAACATACATATTTGTTGAATAGTTGTGATGTTATACGAAGAGGTATCTTTACATGAAAATATATCTTTATGCGGGAAAGAATACATGAGTTATGGTTGCAATCATTCATAAAATGGCACCCATGTCTTTTATTTATTCTCTAGAAAATTCACAAATTTCACATCTTGTTTTGGAGCATAATATTAGTGAATGTCATCCATTCATATAAGCCTGAATGCCTATTACAAATTTATAGTTGTTATACCAACAGAAATTTACAGATTTCATACAAATTTGAATGTCTATTACCAACAGAGATATTGGTTGTAATAGTTGCGATGCCACATAAAGAGAAACCTTTACATAAAAAGATACCTATATGTGTGAAAGGTTGCATAAGTTGATATGGATGCAATAGTTTATAAAATGACACCAATGTCTGTTATTTATTCTCCACAAAATTTATAGATTTCACATCTTGTTTTAGAGCACAATATTATTGCTAGATATTATGTTCAAGGGTTTGATGTATTTTGGAAGTAATTTGTCGTTATAACTCATTAGCAAACTTAATAGTGGGGGTAAATAAAACCTTTAAAGAAAGTATTCTTATATGCCTCAAACCTATTCATATTTCCATATTTTTCAACCTTTATTTCTTGTTCTACCCACAAATTCTCCAAAAAGATTTGTTAAATAAATTAATTTTTTTTATCATACCTCAAACGATGTATATATGTAATATTTATTTCTTCGTTAATTGAAATATTAGAGTTTAAGAGGATTAAGACACATAGCATTTGTTAAAGGAGGAACAAGTATGGCTTTTTGCAATAATATTTATTTCCACTCATTGCTTGCAAGTTTAAGTGCGGCAAAAGTTTTGGGCTGTAGCGAAGCTGACATTGAGAGTTAAGTCAATTTTCAAGAAAATTAAAAGATCATATTTTTGTGAAGAAAAATTTACATACAAGTGGTATCATAACTTTTTTTTTTTGTTTGTTTAATAACATGATATATTTTAATTCTATGTGTTTTATGAGTCCTAAAGAATCAGGTATTCCATTTAATAAATAAATAAATGTTCGGGCGATCCTCAAGGGCATTGTATGTTTGATCTTTCATTCATATGGAAAGTCAAATGGAAGATTTTCTCAAATAATATTAGAAACCGTATAAAATCATGCCTTTATTTGTTTGGTAATTAACTTACGATAAATGGTGACTCTTTTTAGCTTTTTATGATTTCCACGTGCTATTTTGTATGTACTTCTTCTGTGTGCGTCTTGAATATTGGTGATTGATGAGCATAAATACTCTAAATAAAGGGAACATTTTTGTTATGCCTATTTATAAATACACACACTGCAAGGGAGATAGAGAGAATGACATATAAAGGAGATTTAGGATAAGTAGATTTTGTGCTTAAAAATATATGTAATCAATAAAAAGGATAAAATTTTTTAACTTGTGATTAGTTATCATGCTTTTGGGAAAATGGCACTTTAGTTGATTAACAATTAATTACTAGCGCAGACTAATCATTTTTAACCATCGTCTAAAGATTAGAAGACAACCAGATAAACCCTCATCTAATCTAATAACGTAGTATGTACTTTACATTTCATGACAATTTTTAAGCGTCATCTAATGCATATCTAGATTGCTTAGGCACATGAGTAGGCCTATTTTAGACGACTATTCTAAGTAAAATCATCTTCTAATACATTCGACATATCAATGAAACCGTTGTCTAATGTCTTTCAGCATAAAAAATTATTGTTTTACGCTCATTCTCATAGGTGGCCTTTAATATATGAAGATTTATCCATTATTTGGCTGTATAATTCATTGATTTTGTTTAGTATATTGCACACTTGCAAAATACGTATTTATAACCACTAAAATATTAAAAAAAATAGATAAAACTAGAAATTAATAAATATACACATTGATAAGAATAACTATATTAACTTTGACACTAATTATAATTATTTGGACAATGAAATGGTTCAAATAAAAATACAATAAAGTAAAATACTACGATGCCCCGGGGAGGAGGTCAGTAAGTTTTGGATAATGAAGATGAAAATAAATAGAATAAGTAAAGAAAAATAAATAAAAGTGAGAAAAATAGAGTAAATTTACTTATAAGATGAATAAATATCATTAATTATCATTAAATATCATCAATAGTCACCATCATGTGAATGCCACTAAGGTGGACAATCGATGTGTCATTACATTCACCATCACATTGAAGCTAGCCACGAAAGTGAGTAGGTCAGTAATAGTAAATCATATAATTAATATAAATTAGTTTAAAACTATCGTCTTTGCAATAAATGACGCGGTGGGACTCACAAAGACAAAATAACATTGCAAAATATGGATAATAATAATAATAACAAAATCACCATAAATCATCATTTACAAAATAAATCATAATATGTATCTAATATAGACAACGATATCAGGACTAGTCGTATAGCCTACGTATCGTACCACAGTTTCAGAGAAAATACCATTTCAATCCATAGAGCCAGGTTTCAATCCTAGGACCTTTCTCTCTTTTTAAACCTAGAAGGGAGATTTTAAAAGCAAGAAAACGTGAGCGGAAGGCTCAGTAAGATAATTATTTAAAAACAAGGTATTTAAAAATAACAATTATAGATAAAAATATCATTTGTAAACTAATCTCAAGATCTTAACAAAAATCGATAAATACTTACTTGAATGAAACATGATAAAATACCACCGTACGGGTTTTCAAAATCAGAAAGTCTATCAAAATATAATTCTTTAAGTTCAAAGACATATCATTTTCAACAATCATTTAAAAATGAAGCATTTGGCTAAAACAATTTAAAAAGGGCTGCCAAAGAAAGAGATAGAAAATATATGTATATCATACCTCAATTGAAATCCAATAACGTAAGCTCCAAATAAAATTTAACGTATGCTCCATATACGTTCAAAACCTCGAAAACTGCATTTAAAATCAGAAATCATATTTAACAAATATCATTATGTTAATTTAATTATCAGTGTGTCTTTTTAACTCAAAATAATCATAACCCAAAATCATAATCCTTTTTGAAACATTTCTCAATCATTAAACATTAAAAATTGGAAGAAAAATACAATTTTTCAAGTTCACAGTCGACCTCAGAACCTACACAATTCGGCCTGCCAAACATCTAAACCGGCCTACTGAACTGCTATAGTTTGACTTGTTGAAGATATGAATCCAGCCTGCTAAACTTCTTGAATCTGGCATGCCAAAGTGGAAATATCTAGGGACCTGAGACTTCAAGTTTCGGGGTTGCCAAACTCAAAATCCAATTTTAAAACCTGTTTTTCAAATCCCAGATCATAAAAATCATACAAAAAGCATAGAAAACCATTATAGAACAAGTTTAAACCATTTTTCCTAAATTTAAACTCAATTTCATAATTGATTTGAAAATCAAAGAAAAATTTTAAAACTCGATTAAACCAATTTTTGTTCAAATAAAGCTTAGATTCATAGTAAACAAGTCCCATAAACTTAGATTAAATGTTATCTAAGCTCATCAAAGTTCGGATTCAACAATCAAAGAAAGATTAAAAATTTGAAAATAAAACTTTGAGATTTTAAGAAAAAGAAAAACTAACCTTTAATGACATTTTTGGATGAAAAACTTGATGGATTGAACTCGTTTCCATCTTCAAATCAGTGGAAATGAAGCTTTGAAATCGAAATTTTTAAAATAAAATGAGAGAGAGGGATGAAAGAGAGTTGAGAGAAACGGGAAAGAAAAGGAAAGAAAAGAGAGAGAAATGAGAGAAATAGAGAGAGAGGGAAAATAAAAGGGTCAAGGGTATTTTTGTAAATATAAAAAAAATGTGGTGTAAAAATATCACTTGGTATTTTAAAACTAAAAATCAAATTTTTTAAATGTAACAAATGAAATAAAACCTTAAATGACCAAAATTAACACTAAATTCATACTTAGCACACTTAATAATTAAACTTAACATAATTAGCCTTACTTTAAAATTCTGGGGTGTTACAAATACAATATGACACTAGGGAACAAAATGCAACATAGTAAATACAACATTAAATAAAATAGTTCAATAAAATATACTACAACATACAACATGATTACTTCTTTCACTTATCTTTATTATTGTTTTCAACACATATCCAATTAACATCTAAACAAACCAAGTATGAATCACCATCGTTAAAAACATTAATCTTCTCCATCGATGGTAATCCATTAGTAAAAGATGAAATATTGTTGCTTTCATCACCATCCTCATCACCATCAAAAATTGCTCTTGGATTCATCGGCGTGACTAATTACAACTCCAAATCCTTAGGAACAATTGTGTAGAAAACCTATTATGCTTGCAACGCCATGATGAACAAATCATTATTATCGCCCAATCTTCTAAAGTCTAGCATTATAATGTGGTCATTATCAAACTTCACGTAGTTATTGTCATCCCATTTGCACTTTAAAAGTGTCATTCATAGTCAACAATAGTCAAGTTCCCATACCTCCTCAACATAACCTTAAGTCATTATTCCATATACAAGATTCTTATCTATCATAGAGGAAACATGCATGGAATCAGCATAAAGATACACACCACTACTTTGGATCGGGCATCTGTCATCACTTTTGTAAGTGTAAGACGTATTATTATTAATTGAATACAAAGTATATCTCAAGAAGGTCAATGAGGGTCCTTCGGCCAACTCAAACAAGTCTTGTAAGACACCTTCACTTTGATTCTCACTAGCCATGACATATATGTGTGCTCTTATCCACTCTCTAAATGTGCAATTGTGTTCATATTGCAACCACTTCTCATTTCTCCCCCCATTGGATTTGCATCTTTTATTTTCTTCTTGTGAACCTCTATGAATGGTTCAACCACATAGGTATTGTGTGAAATGTAAAGACATGCATACTCCCATTCCTAAGAGAATCCAATGATGGAGTACAAAAAGACATTGTTTTAGCCTTAATATTAACCTTCCTTAGCAAAGTAATTGCTTCAACATTAGACAAGTACTCCAAGCAAAATTCTATTTCTTTGGCTATGTAATTTGTAAAAACGCCCTTCAACCTATCTTGATTCTTGACATAACCCTTCAAAATTTTTATGTATCTTTCAAAAAGTAAGTACACTGGCCCTCAAAAGTGTAACTTCTCGTACTAGGTGCACCGAAATCAATAAAGAATAAATTTTCAAATTCTACTCAAACTATGCCAATTGTGTTGATATACCCCCAAATTTTGAAACCTATATATTGTGCCTTTGAAGTATAATAATTTTCAAAATTCACCCTCAAACTTTTATATCGTACTATTTTATAAATGAAATTGTTGAATTTTTGTTTGATTTAAGACTAGATATGATAGACATTTATGAATCTTTTTCACTTTAAATAAACTAGTAGGGCACGAAATTCTTGTATATTTTATCTTTAGAGTACCTGCTCAAAAGCAAGAAAAAGAGGGAGAAAAAGTGGAGAGCATATCATAGTTCAAGTTGGTTCTTTACGAGTTTTCAGTAAACTAATGAATTTGTCCCTTTAATAAGCATAAAAAGCATTGGTTTGTTAAAAAAAATGCAACAACACATTTCAAAATTTAGGGGGTGAATACATAGTAGTATTATAGTTCAGGGGATACAATATATACATTTTAAAATTTATAGGGTATTTGACACTAGTGACATAGTTCAAGGAGAATTCGTGAAATTTGTTTGTCAAAAAATGATGGTCGAGAATATTTCTCAAGCATGCACATGGTCTCCACCAACTTTGCTTGTATTATATTTACCTTCATTAGAACTATCACCTTGAAGCATATGGAGTTGAATTCGTAAAAGCATATCTCACCTCTAATGGGAGAATTTCATGCGACAAGTGGCAATGATTGTTACATCAAGGTATGATAATCATGTTCTTCATGCCAATAAGCTTCAAGTCCTTCATTCACTCCAAGTTTTTGAAGTTGGATAAATATACTCTTTTGGAACTTTGAATGAAATAAGCCATTCACATAAAGTTTTTTTCTCTTGTCTCGATAAGGTGTACTTTGTCTTTGTCAAAGACAATTGGTTCGAGCACCTATTTTTCTTAAGAGCCAAATCACCTTTTATATTTATATGGACAAGATCCAACCATGCACTGAGATCGTCTTTAGCTTTGCCAAGAATACCCTTCTATCAATTCACAAATGGTCTTCTTAATGCTGCACATGGAATCTAAGCGATAACGAATGAAAATAGTACTCCAATATATAAGTTAGAAGAAAATTGACTTCTTCATCCAAGGTTCCTTTCCCACCAGCTCATTCTTTTTATTTTTTCTCTTCTCAAAATCCACTTTGACATTCTTAACTATCTTAAACACTTATTGACGTGTCAAGAGTTTTGAAACTCATCTTTCTTTAGTCTTGCTACTAAATTCTTTCTTTTGTTTATGATATCAATGGTTCAGAGGAAAAAACTATTTGTGGGCACTAAAATGTGTCTTCTTATCATCATTCAACCAAAATAAATATGTATCTATCATGCAAACATGAAAACCTATTGACCTCTTAACTAAGTACCTAGATATATTTCCATATATAGGGGAGTCATTGTAGCCCACATCAACATTGCTTAGAGTGTGAAGGTCTCCTTGCAAAAAGCATCTTGGGCTTGTATACCACTTTCCCACAATCTCCTTAGCTCATCAATCAATGGTGCAAGGTACATGTCAATGTGATTTATTGATTGATTAGGTCTAGATATCAACAAAGTTAACACAAGAACTTCCACTTCATACACAAGTCCGGTGGAAGATTGTAGCTGACAAGTATGATGGGCCAAGTAATGTGCTTGCTACTAAAACTACTATAAGAATTCATATCATTTACAGGCGGAGCAAGATAAGGATTTCTAGCTTCTGCATTGTATTCTAGATTCTTTGCATCAAATGTCTTCCACTGTGATGAATCGGCCGGATGTCTTAACATCCATCATCAATTGTCCTATCATGGTGCCAAGTTGAATCCTTTACATGATCTACATTCTGAAATAACCACTTCAAGAATGGTTCTACTAGAATGTACCAAAACACCTTTGTTGGTACATATTTTCTTCCCTCCAATGGTTTTTTAGCTTTTTTCCACCTAGACTCATTGCACATTAAGCAATCATACAAGTCTTATCATTCATTCTAGTATAGCATGCAAACATTTAGGCAAGCATGTATATCAATGTCTTCTTTGCCTTATATATAGTTATCGGCACTTTATAATTATCCAAAAATGCATGATGTAAAAATTTTTAAAAGTCCTATAAAATTTGAATTTGACCACCTACCCGATGCTTTCAAATTATATGATCTAATCAAACTGGATAGTTTGGTATACTTCAAACACCTGCTATACAACAATGTCTCCTCATCTTCCATCATCGTCTCAAACTCTCCGATTGGTGCACAAACCTTCCTTTCATATTAGTCATCATATCGACCATACTACTATCATCAGCTTCCTCATTAACATGACTAACATAGGCATTTTCTCTCACTATTGATGATGAAGTAGGACATTGTCACCATGCCGTATCCATATTTGACATATGCGATCAATTCCATATCAATATAGATGAAATCTAACATCGTCATATGATTGTTTTCTAATTTTTCTAAAATCTACACATGGACAACAAATCATATTCCCTTTGATATTAGCCTTTACAAAAGCCACAAAATCCTCATCCTCCTTTTTATATTCATCACTGATCCTATGAGCATATATCTATTTTCTATTCATTGCTATAAAATCAAATCAAATTTCATTCAATCTTACAATAAATTATCCAGTAACAATCTAATAATTTTACAAATGTAATAATCACAATCAATGAACAAAAAAACATAAAAACAAATAATCACAACAAATGCAATAACTAATTTATAATAAAAATTCAACTAACTAAAATCTACAATA
Organism: Artocarpus hirsutus; assembly: GCA_946598075.1. Taxonomy (NCBI): domain Eukaryota; kingdom Viridiplantae; phylum Streptophyta; class Magnoliopsida; order Rosales; family Moraceae; genus Artocarpus; species Artocarpus hirsutus. The sequence goes on from CAMOHE010055595.1 coordinate 70,229, forward strand.
AAATCATTAACATTAAAACAAAACTAAATAACTAATTTAAATAAATAAACTAATACTAAATAAATACTAACTAGTTCCAAGAAAAAATAAACAACAAAACTAAATCCAACAAATTCCACAATCTACTAGTCATACAAACTAATTGTACATTCACACAAACTAAGTGTCTGTTTGGGAAAGCAGTTTGAATCTTTTTTATGGTTTGAACCATTTTTTGTTTTAAATTTTACAAGAGAAAACATTGTAACAAAGGTAGTTGGAACTCTTTTTGTCAAACAAGGCTTAAAATCAAGAAAACTAAAACTAATTATTCAACAAATTACAACAACAAATTCCATAATCATACTAACCTTCACACAAAGAAAGCCACGAACTTGAGAACGAGGAGACAAGTGATGGCGGTTGTAGACGACGTGACGAAGGAGAGGAAGAGGGTGAGGCAAGCTTGGGCAATAGAAAGAACGAGAAAGTGCATGAAGGAGGGCTTTGGCACGAGCTTGGGCAAGAGGGAGAGAGAAAGAAAGAGAGAGAGATTGAGTGATGATAAGCTTAGGCACAAGGGCGACTGGCTTAGGAAGATTGACATGACGGTGGCGTGCTTAGGCAAGCTCAAGATCGACAAGGACAGCAGACTAAGAGAAAGTAAGAGAGAGAAAGGCAGCTGTGAAATAGGAGAAAGCTTAAGATCGAAAGGTTTTTGTGAAAATTAAATGTTCTACTATAACTTTAGACATCGGATCTAGTTAAATTGTCATCATTTGGGTAACTTTAGACAATGATTTATAAGAAATCATCGTCTAAAGCATGGTATAGATTTTTGAAACACCGAAGTCTCAATGCCATGTTATTTTTAGGTGAATATAACGACAGTTTCTAGATAAAATAATTAGTGGATAAACCTCACATGAAGTATTATGAATTCAAATGTATGTGTATAAGGGTGTACGCATGCATGTATACATGCATGTGTGTGTGAAAGATATCTTACTCTCTATATATGTTTGCCTTTTTTTATTAATAGGCCACTTAGAAAAATGGTTGGAACCAACTATTTTGATTTAAGAACTATAGCATGTGAAAACTTTATACTGTATCAACTTTTTGTTTTTTACCGTAGCATGTGAGAGCTTCATACTATTCATAATTGTAACTGATGGTTCTAACTATTCTTCCAAATGGCCTATAAAAATATGGTCTTTTAGACTTTTCTATTATAACTGTGATATATTTATTTATATATATTGGAGGGTTAAGCATGAAAGTAGAGTTATATTTAAAAAGAATGTTTGAATCAATGTTCAAATAAAAATTAAGGCTAAAACTATAGGAAACCAATGGTTGTTTATTGCATATAGAATTGAACAAGAAAATCTGAACAAAAATTTCATTTATTTTAAAAAAAAATTATTGTAACAAAAAGATTTCAACCACCTAAAATATATGAGCGGAATATGAAACAACTATAAAAACATATTATTTCTAGCAATATTCTAATAACTAATATAACATTAACTCCATGAGATAAAAATCTAGATGAGTCAATAATGGTGAGTAGCTCCCATGCTCGCACAGCATCAAGTTGGTTGATTGATTGACTAATCTAGATGGGAAGTTGTTTATATGAGGCTACAGACAAGTGTAGACTTTGAATTGGTTAATTTATTATTAAAATTCAAAATAGTGATTTAATTTGAACCCAAAATAGAAGGTGATTTTTGGTGACAATTGTTAGACATGTATGCCCTAAGGAGTAAAATGTAATATGTTTTGGAGACATTTTTATCAATAAAGAATTTATTTATTATTTATATACCAAATCTTGTCCTCTTTACATTAATATTTGTTGAATGTATGATAAGCAAACAAAAGTCTAAGACTGTTGGTCTAAACCTTTAAGAATTGGGCATATGATGGACAATTATGAGGAAGACACGATTCTTAAGGTGACGGTCTAAATCAAAAGATCCACAACCGAGGGAATAAAGTTAGGCGATTTATTCATGCAAAGATTGTTATGTTGTCTATATCCCTAACGAGAGATGGTTTGTTTTGGCCATCAGATGTCGACTCCGTGAATAGAAACATTAGCACATTGTCATAGGTGACGATGTGTTGGATCGAGACAAAAAGTGAATTGATTTGGATTAATAATTCTATCTCGGCAAATCAATTTACTTTAGACAATCATTTGTATTGTATCTTAATCTTAAGATGAATAGTGAGCCTGTTGTCTTAACTTATATTTTTTGATGTACCAAAGGGTGACATCCATATTTTATGTTGGTACACATTTTGGTACAACTCTTGATAGTGTAGAACTGTTATTCATAGATATAGAACCCATAGATCCTCTTTAGGAGTAGTTGATATCTACATTATCTTATAATTGAAAAACTAGAGCGCTCAACCATTTGGATATATAGGTGTAACCAAATGGTATACTGTCTTTGGATGGTAAGTTTTTTGATGGTGAGATAATGGAACGTAAGATAAAAATAATCAGTGAGGTAAGATAGAATTTATCTTTAAGCTAATTATGGATAATCCTATGGAAATATGATACATTATGATATATCATGGAGACTTAACTTTATGGGCTTCATAATTCTGTATAGTTCGAGAGTGCAGCTTTAAGCTTTTAGTGGAGTAGCGTTAGAGTTGATAATTATGAAATGTATATCTAGGATATTGGATTTCATAATTATCAAGAGCTTGAACTATATAGGTCTATCAGGTCCTCTTTGCTAGCTCAAAAAAAATCCTGTAACGATAAGGCATGCTTTCCAATAATTGATGACTTTTTCAAATTATCATATTGGTTGAAAATTTGATAGGATTAGATAATTCATGTCTGTTCATCGGTTGAATTAGTTTTGTGAAAATTAATTCAAGATCAACTTATCGAATTATTGGGATTAGATAATTCATGTATGTTTATTGGTTGGATTAATTTTGAATTAATTCAAGATAAACTTGTTGTATTACGAGGAATATTTATTTTCTGAAAGATTATCTCCGTATGACTGTTTTAATTTGATAACTTTTCTATTAGATTATTTGAATTAAAACTAAGGCTCTATCCCAAGAATCTCGAGTGGGAAATAAAAGATTTACAAGGATTACTTATCATAAGTTTGGTTTGCTGATCTTTAAGTTTAGTAGGCCGACCTGCCAGTTCTACTTGCCAATCGAGCGATAAATAGATCATGTATTCTCACACAGATTTTTTCAGATTTGATCCTAATTCAAATTTTTGAGGCCTTATATGATAAGGACTAACCCTTGAGCCCAACCTCTATAAATAAGGAGTAAGACTTGTAAGTTATTTAGATCACTTGAGAGATTAAGAGTGAAACTCTACTGGTGAGACTCTGAAACTCCTTGTGAGCTATTGTTTACACATCACAAACAATAGCTTTGGGTTTTCTCAATTATTTGGAAAGGCAATCACTAGTGACAGAGCTATACATTGTGCGCTAATACGCACTTCGGTCATAGATAAAGAATAGCAAAGAAGGCTAGTTGGTTAAAGCTCTTCTAGAACTTTACTTCTCTTCACAAATTGCGAAGCTTTTTAGCAAATAAGGTTAGTAAGATCTGATTAATTCATACTTATAGCGTGTCAAACTTGTGTTTTAGAAAATACTCTGCATAAAAAATTTTAAAATTTTTGTTGTGTATTATTTTTCTAACAATTGGTATCAAAGACAGGTTTTATATAAATTTACTAGTTTGTGATCATACTATGTGTATAAATTATGTCATCTTGATCTCTCCTATGCTTGAATTTAATTGTTTTAGAGAGTTAGCACTCTAGGTTTTCTATATATTTATATGTTGTCATGGATTATATGGTGAATGTCTATTAATTAATTATGGTTGATTTAATTATTATTTAACTATTAATTAATTTATTTATTTATTTATGCTGATCATGGTTCCTTAGAGATTAGAATGTGTATCTGGGTTTTTCATGCAATTAGATGTTGGACTATCATCTTCGTTTTGGAATTATTATTTAATTTTAAATTTGTAGAATTTTCTAATTAAATAATTATTCAGAGAAGACGGATCTAGAAGATGAATGATAGCATTTCAAAAGTATTTCCTAAGTCTCTAAAATTTTATGTTTTCGAATTGTTGAAAATAAAATTAAAAAATCGCATAAAACTATATTTTCTAGAAAAACGTGATTTCTGCTCAGTCAGCATCAGCCTGTCACAGATTGATAGGCCAAACTTCAAGTTTGGCAAACCATCAATGGGGTAGAAATCTGGTGGCTCTGGCGGTTAGCCAAACTTTTCAGTCTGGTAGGCTGATCTGCCATGACCGACAAGCCGACCTAAAAAGATCGACATACCCAAGGGTTATGATTGGTAGGCCGATCATACAGATCGGTATGCCAGCAGCGAGTTATGAATTTTCAAGAAAATGTGTGTTTTTGGTGTAGTTTTGATTTTGTTTTTGGGACAATTCTAAGAAATTTGGATATGACCAGAAATATGGAGTTTTTGACCTATGCGGGATTGAAGACTTGAAGTTGGACGGTACATGAAGAATGATACAATTTGATGATTCCAAGATGAAGAATCAGTGATATGTTTCGATTATTCTCTTGTAATCTTTGTTTTCTTTTCTCTAGCGTGGAACCATAATATTATGGTTATTTATTATTTTGCTTGTGGCTTTGCATGATTGCTTTGCTTATCTACATTATAATATGATTTGCTATGTAATTGGTAACATGTCATATAGAATAGGGAGTGCCACTCATTAAAAATTGTTCATACATGTTTATAAAATAAAACCTTGATTTCAAAAGATTGAGTGGGAGAAGGTTTTCAAAGAGAGGACCAACGGCCTCCATCGTTGGTCTATAGGTAGTATATGGTGGTTTCGACCCTTAGGAAGGGACTTCATTATGTATCGAGTTGGATTTCTGAAAGAATGAAGTATTTTAGCATGATTTATGATTGCGCACCCCTAGGTGGTGATTATAAATCATGGATAATATATTGAAACGATGATTTTATGCTCATGTTAACTTAATTATTAACCTCCCTTAGGAGCTTTGTTCATAAAATTAATGGTCAAAGAAATGATTATGAATATATGCTAAATCATACGAGTCTTGGATGGTATATATTAATCAGGAAAGAGTCTGTGTTCCTGGTTAAATTTGGCAAGACTTCCCTAGGAGCTTGTTGAATTCTGCATTGGGAATTTTCGTTGTAACGTTCTGATATTTTCAAGGTTTTGACACATAAACACATTTGTATACTATACATAATTGTGTTATCTTACTAAGTTATTATGATATGTTTGCTTATGTTTGGTATATGATTCTTTATTGTAGATTAAAGATGTCTAAAAATGCTTTATCATCGATACTTAATAAAAACTATTTAATTGGAGAGAATTATAATGATTGGAAATAGAACCTAAACATCGTCTTTTCCTTTAAGAAACTCAAATTTGTGCTAACAACTCCGTGTCCTCCTGAGCCTACGGGAGATTCCACTAATGAGCAAATCCAAACGTATGATCGCTAGAAAGATGGTAATGATTAGGCCCAATACTATGTTATGGCAAGCATGAATAACATGTTGCAGACTCAACATGAAGATTATGAGACTGCGATGCAGATCTTGGATAATCTTAAAAACATGTTTGGCGGCCAAGCCTTAACAAACCGGCAAGGGGCACTTCAAAAAATTTTGAACTATAAGCAGAGACTAGGGACGTCTGTAAAAGAGCATATGATGTTAGTCATGGGTTACCTCGCTGAGGCACAAACCAATGGAGTTGACCTCGATGCTGAAACTTAGATGACAATGGTCTTTGAGACACTGTCTAAGGAGTTTATCCGGTTTAGAGCTACTTTCAATTTGAGCAATAGGCGGGATATGACCTTCAGAGTTGATGAGACAGTTACAGGAGTTTGAACTATTGATAAAGGAATCTCCTGCTAGTGGCGAGGCCAACTTAGCGACTGCTTCTAGTTCCAATCCCAACCCTGGGAATGGAAAGAAGCAATGGGCCAAGAACGAGAAGTCTTTTGTTCCTGCTAACAACAAGAGTAAGAAGAAGAAGAAGAAGAAGAACCCAAAGAAGCTTAAGTGCTTCTTCTGCTAGAAGGTCAGGCACATTAAAAAGAATAACAAGGAGTTCCTTTCCCAAGGAGGTAGGTGTGATCTTTTGTATTTAGAAAATGTTTGGTTGAGGAATCATAGATTCCAGAGCAACTAATCATATTTGTGTTTCTCCGTAGAAGAAATGAGAAGTCCACTTCATGAAGACTTCATGCTTCGAATGGGCGATGGATCCTTGGTCTTATCTGAAGCAGTGGGAGAAGTCCATCTTCATTTTGATAATTATAGGATTTTAATCTTCTGACATTGTTTTTATGTTCCTAAATTTAGAAGGAATTTAATTTCTGTAGCTTGTTTATTTAAAGACTCTTATTTGGTTTCTTTTAATGATAAAGTGGTGATTCGTAAAAACAAATCTATTATCTGTTTTGATGGATGCAAAATAATCTATATTTTATCAAACCTAAGATGGACTTACTGCTTAATGCTAAAATAAATGATAATAACTTTAAAAGACTTAAAACTTCTCACTCTAATAAGACTTATCTTTGGCATTTGCTACTTGGTCATATTAACTTGAATAGGATTCAAAGGTTGGTAAGGGATGGACGTTTGAGTCACTTAAAGGTGAAATCTATACCACAATGTGAATCTTACTTAGAGGGTAAAATGACCAAAAGACCATTTGGGTTTAAAGGCAATAGGGCCAAAGGGGTTCTAGAACTTGTGCATAGTGATGTTTGCAGACCTATGAACATCAGGGCACAAGGAAGGATATAATAATTGGTGATGTTTGCCGGCCATAGTGATGTTTGCAGACTTATGCATAATTCAAAAATCCTATAATGATACAGCGTATTTTTTCAATAATTTATGACTTGTGTTAAATTATAAGATTGGTTGAAAATTTGATATGATCAAATAATTCATGTCTGTTTATCAGTTGAATTAATTTTATGAAAATTAATTCAAGATAAACTTGTTGAATTATCAAGATCAGATAATTCATGTTTGTTTATTGGTTGGATTAATTTTGAGTTAATTCAAGATAAACTTCTTGAATTATTAGGAATATTTATTTTCCTAGAGATTATCTAGATATGACAGTTTTAATCATATAACTTCTCTATTGGGTTATTTGAATTAAAACTAAGGTTTTATCCTAAGAATCTCAGGTGAAAAATAAAAGATTCATAGGAATCATTTATCGTAAGTTTGACAGGCCAATCTTTAAGTCCGGCCTGCCGATAGAATAAGTTTGGCAGGCCGATCTGACAGTTCGACCTGCCAACTAAGCGATAAATAGATCACATATTTTTATGCAAATTTTATTAGATATTGATCCTGATTTGAATTTTTAAGGCCTTATTTGATCCTCTATAAATAAGTAGTGAGACTCATAAGTTATTTAGATCAATTGAGAGATTAAGAGTGAGACTCTGCTGGTGAGACTCTGAAACTTCCTATGAGCTATTGTTCACACATCACAAACTATAGCTTCAGATTTTCTCAATTGGTTGGAGGGAGAGTCACAGGTGGAAGAGCTATACGTTTTGCGCTCACATGCACTATAGTCGTGGATAGAAAATAGCAAAGAAGACTAGTTGGTTGAAGCTCTTTTGGAACGTTACTTCTCTTCATTGATTGTGGAGCTTTTCAGCAAACAAGGTTAGTAAGATCTGATTAATTTATGCATATAGTGTGTCAAACTTGTATTTTAGAAAATACTCTAAATAAAAATTTTTAAAATTTCCGCTACATACTATTTTTCCAACAACAATTCCACCTATGTTTTATCAATAGAACAAAATTGTCTTTTTATTACAAAAATTGTTACTAATTTTAGAGAAAATGGTATATTTGATGGGATTAAGATTAATTTTTAAACTTTTAGTGGGAGTTATATATTAATATATTTATACACATTTATATTTTTAAGTTTTTTATAAGTAAAAATTTTGAGTGTGTGTATATATATAGTCTTTAGGCTTCTCTTCTTCATTTTTTGTCATCTTCATCTCAAGCTTGACAATCATTGCCATCGAAGAGAAAATACCCTCTCAAGAAATCTCTTGTTTATAGAATTATATGAACATGAAAAAGTTCCTTATGTTCTTTGGTCGAACAACGGTTGAAATGATTTGTTTGTTGTAGTGCTCAATTTACTATACATTCTTTAAGATCTACCATTAATGTACTGTACAAATATAATGATTCTCTTAACATTTAGAAAATAATAAGATATGATCATTGCAGCTCATTCTTTTAAAAAGACAAATTATCAATCAGCTAGTAGGAATTATGTTTAATTAGAAAAGATCACGGAAACTTCTCACATTTTCTATCCTTTCTCTGTAACACCCCAAAGTTAATTAAATATATTAGAGTATAAAATGGTGGATCAGTGTGCCATAATAAGTGTTTTAAACTCAAATTTACCATTTTGTGAAAATTAAGAAACTTTGTGTTATTTTACTCTTTTAATAATTTTAAATTATATTAAATTGTTTTTATTTATTAATTAGGATTTTAACAAGGTAATTTGATTTAAAAACAGTATACTGTTGCACACAATCCTGTGCAACCACTTCTCTCTTTCCCTCTATTTAATTCACCACACTCTCTCTCTCTCTTACTCTCACTCTCCCTCACGCTCATCTCTCTCTCCTCTCTCATTCGTCTCTCCCTCTCTCTCTCGGTTCTCTCATTCTCTCTTATTCTCTCTCAAAATTTTTGAATCAAAATTCGATTTCAAGCTTCAGGATTATGGATTGAAGGCTCGGGGACACGATTGAGCAACCACAAACTTGAATCAAAGCTTAATCCAAGGTTAGTTTTCAAAATTTCTAAACTTTTTCAATTTTTCAATGTTTCTTGCATTTTGAAATCTAAGCTTTTCTAAGCTTAGAGAACCTTCAATCTAGATTAGATGAACTTAGATTAGCTAGAATACAAAATTTGTTTCATCAAAAACAAATTTGAATCAAGATTTTTCATTTTTCTCCAATTTTTCTAATTTTTGGGTTTTTTCAAAAATCTTGTTTAAAACTTGTTTTAATCCATTAAAAAAGTAAGTTACTATGTTTTTCTATTGTTCATGATCATTATTCATGCCTGAGAATTGAGAAAATAGGTTAGATTTGAAGATTTGGGCTCGGGGAAGCCGAGACCCGTGCGTAGAAATTTCTAAAATTTTCTAGATCGGCAGGCCGAAGTTTGAGTTCGACAGGCCGGATTCATGCGTTCGAGAGGCCGGATTCATCCAACCGGCAAGCCAAACCTAGAAATGTTCGGCCGACCGGACTTGGATTTTTGACAGGCTGAATTGTGCAATTCGGCCAACCAAACCAGGGTGACCAGTAGGCCAACTGGGTATGTGCAAGTTTTGTGATTTTCACCCGTTTTCACTGTTTTGAATACCGATTGAAATTTCAACTTTATAAAATGTTTTTATAAACCTAAGTGGCACACTGGGACACCATGAAATGATTTAATAACCTAGGATATCTCGGATTAGATACTAATAGATCTAGTTTTCATTTAAGGTTGTGCGTGGATCCGCGGAGCTAACGCATAGCGGATCAGGATTACGGTGTGGGACACCGGCACGAGTATTGAGGTAGGACTTCTACCCCTTCTTTAGTAGCCAATTTTAAATGTTTTGGCCTCAAATTGATTTTTAATAAAATGTTTTTCAATGATTGGTTGAAAAAGGATTTTCTGTAACTGTTTTCCTAATCAGTAGATTGAGGTATTTTCATAATAAACCTCATAATAAATGTTAATGATTATATTTGATAAATAGAAATTTTAATTATAAAAAGATATACGGGCATGATGCCATATCAGAGATCGGGTCGTGTAGTAAACGACCTTGGGGGCAGGTCTTGAAACCCAGCTGGGCCACTTCGATGGTGAATATCATGGTTTGCCTGAATTAATAAAAGGTACTCTTGATGAACTGTTTCCAATATACTTTTGATAAACGAAAGTACTTATTTAATTTTATTTTATTTATTAAGAAGTGTTCTATTAAACTATTTACCTATTTGTTTTAAAGATATAATCCTACTGAGCCTTTCGCTCACATCTTACTTGTTTTAAAATCTTACCTCTTAGGTGGATACCAGCTTAGGATGGGAGAAGAGTCTGCTGACTGGACTTACGATCAGTAGGAGAATTGGGTAGGTCGTTTTATAGCAATTCAAGGCGTGTAAACTCTTAGCCTTTTTCTTTTACTTTTGGACTGTAGCTGTGTTGTAATATTGTCAGTACTACATGTGTGTGCACAAGATGTGGGCCAGTGGGACCCATTCTCGTCTCACCCATTTAGTTTTGTTATCTACGTTTCGTTTTATTAACTTATTTGGTCATTTAAATATTATGATTGCTCAACACAAAAGACTTTAAAATTGTCATATTTCATTTATAAATTAAATTCTAAAATCCAACTTTTAACTAAATCTCTATTTAATTAACTTAATTAATCCTCCACGTCACCTCCCGTACCCCAGGACGTGACATTCTCCCAGCTACTTTTGTTTTTTCTCCCCCTTTTTTAACCAAATAAAATAAAATAACAAAACAAAAGGAATTTTTATGACAAGAAAAATTCAAACTACAATAGTTTAAATTGTACACTGTAGCATATAAAAGCTTTACATTGTAATATATTTTTACTTTATATTGTAACATATGCGAGTTTTATACTGTTTGTAGTTGAAACTCTTAAGTTCAAACAACTCTTTTAAATCCAATATGCTAGTCTCTACATTAAAAATTTACAGCATAAGATACAAAATTATTTCTAATTATAAATTAAGTGGTTAAAAAGTTAACCCAACGATCAAGATAAAAGCACACACAATAAGATAAAAATACAATTCGATGAATATCTATTTTTCAACTATTAAAGATATAGAAAAAAATAATAATTTTGAATAGATATAACGATTTAAAACTTACATTATCAGTTAGCATTCCTGTGAAAAAAAATTCAAAAAGAAGAAGAAAAGAAAGAAAAATTGAATCAATTCCTCAGCTAGACTAGGTCTTTACACAATGACATCATATTCTTACAGCCTTTTCCTCATAATCCAAGAAATGTTTGGTTTTTCAATTAGGGACGACTTGAGTCTTTAATGAAACCTACCTTATTACTTCGGGCCTGTTTGTTTTGATAACTTTTTAGATTCTTTGGACTGAAATTTGGATTTGAGTATTAAGAATTCTTTGGATACATATTTGTTTCATCCAAAATCTGAATCCTTTGAGTATCAAAAATCCAAGTTTTTAGAGTTCTAACTCCTCATAAACTTTTGATACTCGGATATCTCTGCTACAGTAAAAACTAAAATTCTCTTTCTTATATTTGAGGAAAAAAATAATAACTTCTTCATTTGTTATCTAATTGAGATGATTCCTTTTTCATTGTGTTCCTAGTAAAGAGATGAATAAATTAAGATCTATATATTGCATATTTTTTAGATCATTATCATTAAGATCTTATTAGATTTGTTGATAAATCTAAAACTACTTTCACTACTTCTCCAAACATAAATTTCAATTTTATTCCATACTCAGATTAAAACTTAAATGCACATCTAAACGTCAATTCAGATAATAATTCAAATCACAAACTCAAATCCTAATTCAAATCACACTAACTTAAATCAAATCACTAATTCAAATCCATTTACCAAACGGACCGTTATTTTTCAAGTACAAGGTTAGAGATTTGTTAAAGGACATTTTCCAGCTCGGTCTCCTTGCCCCCTAAAAACAGGGTATTTAAAAAAGAGGAAGGCAGTAGCCCCAAGTTAACTAGAATTAATTTCAACCAAAAAAGAAAAAAAAAAGAAAAAAAAACTAAACTAAACAAAACTGCTGGTTGACATATTAACGATTCAAACTATAAATTATATTTTAAACTCCTTTTTTTTTGTTTAAACCAATGGAAACTAATATTTTAAAGATTTATCAAATACAAGTTCAAAACTATAAATTATGGTGTAAAATCCTTTTTTTAGTTATAACAAATTAGTTCTAACTGCTCTCTCAAACATACGCGAAAAATATAAACTAAACACTGTACATGCAAATAATAAATAAATAAATAAAATCTTAATTACCAAACTAAATACTTTATAGTTAATTACAAAAAATTCTTCTTCAACTAGTCCTTGTAATACTTTTTCAATGTAGCATTTTATAAAATTTATATTTTATATTCACTTTTTGCATGTAGTTTATAGTCTTTTGAATTATGATGAATATTATATGATTGGATGGAAAAACCTATGAGGTACCATAACTGAAGGAAAAGTGGAGAAGTAGTGAACTTGGTATTTTTTTTTACTTCATATCAACTTTACTTCTTAACAATTAAGTTAATTTACAATTTGCTATACATAGAGAAAGTGGGTAGGGATCAAGAGATATACATGCATATTTAGAATTATATAAGAAACAATTTAAACTCTATGTCTTGGTATCAATATGTTTAAACCAACAGGGTATTCCATACACCTTTAAACCTCTTCGAAGCTCTTTTAGTATTGATTTTCTTTTTTTATCTTGTATGAATTAAACTATGCATGTAAAGTACTTATGTTAGGTTAACTTTTAATTGTTTCACTTAATTTGATATCATATGCTTATAATATATCTCATTATGTTATTTTTGAACGTTTATATTTATCACATACCCAGTATTCTGGAAGAGAGTTTCATCTATATTATACATTATTCACAATTTTAGATTATTTTAAAGTCTCTTTTAAAAATAAACTGTTTTAAAATGACTTTTTATATTTTACGTTAATTTTCACCGATATTAATAGTTACATGAATATACCTTTAAAATCTAAGTATTGAGATTTCCGTAGACATCGATATTTCCACCTTGAATTCTTGCCTTAGTAAGGATGAATGACCATAATCCCTTGATCGATGAAAGTATCACAAAATCTTCACGAAAGTTCAACAGAAATATAACACAACAATACCGTTGATAAATGTGCATGTATATATAAAAGAAACCACAACAAAAGTGTTACGATCCTCTATCTATTACTAATTCTAAACTTTTAAAGTGACAGTTTTGTTGGTCAATTGTTTTTTTGGACGATTAGTTATTTTTTTTATATTATTTTGACATCTTTGCTCTTTGATAGTAAATTTGGCCATATATTTTTTAAAATTTAACAAAAGAAGTTAGATGTCAATCAATCCTGTAAAAACTTGTATTAAGGTTAATTACGTAATTTTATCTCTTAATTTTAATTTTTTTTAATTTATCTTTTTATTTTTAAAAACTATAAAGGTACCCTTTGAATTTAAAAAAAAAAACTAGTTTCAATTTTATCTCTTATAGACTTTTTGGATAGAAAAACATGGTGATAAGACAAAGATACTATCAATTATACCTAATTTGTTTCCGAAATATATTTTTCTTCGTAAGAAATTTTTTTATAAATTATTAAAACATTTAAAATGTCATAAGATTTAAGATTTTTTTTTAAATTGATATTGTATATTAGAATTTTTTTATGTTTTTAAATCTATAAAATATTCTTTATATTTATTTAAGGGTAGTTATATTATTTTGTCTAATTTTCTCCTTATAGAGATGTAATTGAAATAATTTCATTAAATATAAAGAACATCTTTGTAGTTTCTAAAAATAAAAGAACAGATTAAAAAATATTTAAAACTATGAGGTATAATTATATAATTAACCCAATGTTACAATAACAAAAACAATGATGCTACGGCCTATTCTAATTTTTAAGAATTTTCTCCTTATGTGATTTTTTTTTTTTTTACAACTTTAAGCTGTCACGCTATAATAAATATGCGATTGCATTGATTAAAATTTTATAGTTGATTTTATGGCCATGGATAACTGCCAATAAACCAAACAGAAATTATAATAAATAGTCTTTACAAAATTAATTGTAGCAAAGTAGCAAGTCTTGAAAATTTTGATAGTAAATAGTATGTTTTGAAAATATTTGTAGTAAATAGCAAATTTACTAGATAACTACAAATTTTACCGTATATAAAATTTATTTATTAAAAGTAAAAAATAATTTACCAAGTAAATTTTCTATTTATTGCTATTCACGACAAATATTTAAAAAATTGTTATGTACTTCAATTATTTAATGTAAAAATATTGTTTAGATAAATTACTAGCCAAAACATTTAAAACCAAAAACAATATTAATAGTCTGGGGACACACTAAAAAAATTAATAGTATATGGGTTTGAAATTAATCACTAGCGTATGAAAGGGACTTATACTTAAGACTTCTAGGGTGTTTGGCATTGTTAGTTTCAACCAAAACTTTTATTTACTACAGTGCAAAGCTCTCACATGTTATAGCATTATCAAGAAAAAATGAATTACAGTGTAAAGCTCTCACATGTTATAAAGTTTTTAACCAAAATTACAGTGTAAATTTATAATTTCCTATAAATTGTATTTCTATAAAAAAAATGTATGTAAAGATCCTAGGAATGCTTTTCCAAACTATGATTTCAAATGCACGTTATTAATTACAATAGTTTGCTTCAGTTAATGTTATAAAGAATGAATGTAACGACATCTGTGACGTCCGAAAAGGGGGCGTAACAGGCTTTGGTATCAGAGCGGTTTTCCATTTGCAATTCATATCGCCACACGTCAGTCTAAGTCCTCCAAGTAAGTATTTTTTAATGTTTAATGATAAGATGCAAGTAAAATGATAAGTATAAGGATTAGATGTTTGATGATTAATGCTTCATAAGTTAGAAGATTATTCCTAAAATTCCTAAGTCTTTTAGGAAATCAATTACGGACGGCCACCGAAGGATGCAAACCCGCACACAAACCAATGAAAGAATGATGACAATGATTGATGAGCTGCAAAGACAGCTAGAGGAGCAAAGACGGGAAATTGCTGAATTAAGGGCCAATGGCCACAATGGTGATCGACGAGGCAATGATGTGCCTCCTCCTACTCCTCCCCAGCCACAAGTCGATAAAGTTCAGGCTCCTGCTGCTGAACCTAGAGCAGTATATCAAGAACCTTTGCTAGTCAGATGGAAGAGGGTTAAGCCAGCGGACTTCGAAGGTTCCAAGGATCCACTTATCGCACAAGGATGGCTAAAGACGATAGAGGCCACCCTATGACTCATGGGTTTCACGGACAACGAGAAGGTCCTCTGTGCATCGTACTGCCTTACCATGGAGGCCCGGATTTGGTAGGACGGCATCGAACAAAGCAGGAACGTCGAAGAGATGCCATGGGCCGATTTCATTCACGAGTTCAACACGAAGTTCTTCCACATGAACATTACGAGGAAGCACTACGACGAGTTCGAGAACCTGCGCCAGGGTGATATGTCGGTTACTGAAGTGGTAGCCAAATTTGAACAACTAGCTCGCCTATGCCCAGGGATGGTTAGTGACGAAGGTGAAAGGGTCCGAAGGTTGATCAGGGTCCTCAGGCCGGAGATTGCTGCTATTGTTGATGGTGCAAGTCCACCCAGAAGCCAGGAACAGGTTGTTTCGAGAGCGCAACGTGCTGAGTTCCATTTGTCTAAGCTGAGAAGAAACCAGCCTCAGCCAAGTCAGTCGGCAAACCATGCAAGCAACCAGAACCGCCTTCCATACCGAAATAACAACAACAGCCACAACAACTAGAACTGGAGGAATAACAATAAGAGGAAGAGCTACCCGCAGAACCATCAGGGCCAAAGTAACAAGAAGTTTAATGGCGGCCAGCACAACAACAACAATAGGCAGTTTCAAACATGTGCAAGATGTGGAAAGAATCATCTTGGGGATTGT